>JADAZS010000255.1:0-58243 GCA_014872975.1 Diaporthe citriasiana | reverse complement strand
GTTAAATAGTATTATAGTAAATTTACTATAAATTGACTATAATAAGATAATTTACTATAAATTTACCGTAAATTTATAAAGAAATAGTAAATTTACTATTTTACCTATAGTAAATATCTTAGGTACTAAGATTTACGGGATAAAACCAGCCCTTATAATATACTAAAACCAGGATAGAGAATAATAATATATTATTATACTAATAATTAGAATTAACTATATACTACAAGGATTCTACTATAAAAAAACAGTTGTAGAATCTAATAAATATATTCAGCTTGGGGGTGTATTCGGCTTGGCGGTGACATACTCTAGTCTACCTAGTGATGCAGTACAAGTGTATTTCCTTATTTGGTGGGCATTTGCTGCAGCGCAAATAGGCTTTCCGAAGCGTTTCAGTGTGTGGGGACAACCGCCATGTCAAATAGCAGAGGTTTCCCACCCATTTCCCATAGAATAGCTCTTCCCGAATTCATTCCTTTCATCCCACAGACTTGTGTCCATCACCTAGGTTCAACTGGCACTGGCCCCCACCCACTCATGTCACAGCCCGCGGTGTCGGCTTCCCCAAGGCATCACGCGGCCTTGACCACGCTCAAGCTAACCGCTTTCATACTGACGTCGACATCCATGGAGGCAAAATCCAACCCAGCCTGCAGGCTTGCCGCCCGACTCCTCTCAGACCAACCATATTTCTCCGCACCTTCAGCCACTCATCTGTTTTGTGACACAGAGTTCTTTTCTGCCTAAATCGCATGTTGGGAATGGATCATTTCGTTGAGGACAGCCCCGAGAAGAATACATAGGGACCAAATTCCTTACCTCTGTCAGCTGCCTGGATGCCTCTATTGAAATTGTGTCCCCAGAAATCTAAGAAGAATCAACTAGCAGCACTCGGATTGCAAATTTGAATTAGTCACTGACCTCCACGGTGTAACCTTGGCCAAACAGACTCTGCAGCAGCGCGTTCAGCTTTGCTCGGTTTACGTATCGCGATTCAAGATAGGTAGTGACCATTTTTTCTGTTTGTCTTTATCGACCAAGAATCCCAATAAACAGATGGCGTGGTTTATCGTATAGTTGGAGAGCTTGGGCAGGCAAAAACCATCAAATCTTCATTTGGCATTGAGGTCTTTATATGCCTAGGTTGATTTAGTTTGCTGGTTCCTCTGCCCTCCTTCATGGCCAGACAAGGCTTTCTTCAAGCGAAGAAAGCCTTGGCGGTGCTGGGCCGCAGTGCATGATGACCGCAGAAAAGAGGCGTATCCTTGCGGTTGTGAGTGGTCGAGATTGCCCGCCGCACCGGGCATGCAGCAGTTATTCCGAGTCTGCTGCAAGATGCCGATTGGGACGGGAAAGAAAGCAGCAAACACCTTGCTTGCCAACGACTTTCCCTTGAACGTTGACCCAAACAACTTCTACCGCAGATGTAGCCTAGTCTATCATCCCCGGCCGTCAGCTCGAAATTCTTCACATATTGTCGTTTCCATTGCCGAGCCAAGAGCATGATGGCGTCCACTGTACACGGCGCGCGAGCGCAGACTGAAGCTCTTCGTGAGAAGATCGAAGTCCACCTGGTTACGTCAATCTCTGAGCGCCGCTTCCTTCCTATCGACAAACTTGGTGAAATATTCACCCTCCCCGCCATCAAAGCCACAGTCCAGGAGCTGAAATGCGAGACGCATGACCGTATCAACCTGGCGAAGACGATATATGAAAAGGGCAAGGCGCTTTTTGCCATGCTTGTTGACATGTGCCAAGAGGATCTAATCATATCTTTCCGCAAACATGGAGTCCTCGACAGTCAACTTCCACTGGATATGGTGCGTGCTCAGGAGATTGCAGGGCCCTTCCCTGGCCGCCGGCTCGCGTCAGAAGTCCAATGGAAATTTTTGCCCTTTGTCTTTCCAGAGCACATGTGGGAGTCCCGACTTCATATCGCGGATCAAATGATCCTCCCTTTCATGACGTGCGAACAGATCGGTGCGGGGGCAAATGGCGAGGTGGAAAAAATCGGCATATGCCCATGCCAACAGAGCTTTGCTGACAAAAGAGTAAGTGCCCTGAAATGTTGATGGGGTTATGAGTACGTTCCAAGACATTGGAGACTGACTTCTCAAATATTAGATGGCAGAGGTGTACGTGGTCCGAAAGCGACTCAAGGCTGGCGCCAGTAAACATGAGTTTGAGAGAGAAGATAAGTGCTTGCGACTTCTGAATGGCCTCAGACACCCAAACATTGTCCAGTTTCTGGGTTCATACACGCACAAAAAGGAGTACTATTTCCTTTTCCCGTACATTCAGACAGATCTCAACAAGTTTCTCACATCGGAAAGCCGCCACGGAGAATTTCAGTGGGACTTTACCTTCTACTCGGCACTCACTGGACTGGCGTCAGCGCTTGCCAAGACACATCGCCTGGTCCTCGAAGAGGAGGAGCATGGCATCCAGGTTGAGGCTATCGGCTACCATCACGATCTCCGGCCGCCTAACGTATTGGTCAGCCATGATAACTTCATCATAGCTGATTTCGGACGTGGCAGCTTGAAGGATGCAGAAGCTCTATCGCATACCCCGTACAAAGACATTGGTGGAGACTATATCGCACCAGAGTGTACCGACATGAACGAAAATCCCCAGACCGTCAACCGAGCCATCGATGTCTGGGCTTTTGGCTGCCTTATTCTGGAAGTGGTCACATACCTGCAGAAAGGGGTAAACGGCATCAAAGAATTCCGCGAGAAACGACTCACTCCGGGCCGCTTGTCGGGGTGGAAAGATTCCAGCTTTTACAAGCCTCAGGCTCCTGGTGGGGTCAAGCAAGAGGTGACGAATTGGATCGAGGCGCTGACACGTGATGGCAGTGCCATGGACACAGAAACTTATCTTTTGAGGCTGGGTCTAGACGCTCTGCAAGCAGACCCTGGGAAACGGCCCACTATTGATGAGATGTATCGGCGTTTGGCAGGCGCGAGCATGCTGAAACACTTCGACTCTGTGAAAGACATGTTTCAGAGGGTTCGCGGTGCTGCGGGTTCAGACCCATCCAATGAACAACACCACCTGGAGAGCCTCCGGATGGCACAAGAACGATTCGAAATTTGGGGCCGAGTCCTGTCCATACGTGAGATCGGTACATCTGGTCGTTATGAAGAGCTACCGGGCAAGACCATCGAAGTTCTGAAAACCTTGTTCCACCAGCTACGAGAAGAACCGGAGAAGCGAGCCCCCAGGGACTCGACCAGTCTACGTTCCTTCGAAGACAACATGAGCCGCAGCGTTAAGGATCTCTGGGACATGCTTCCCAATGACCTTGTGATGATGGCTAATGATCACTTGCGCCAGAACGCTCCAAGCCATGGCCTACACGAACAAGTGCTGCCTCCACCACAAAACCTTGACGACCAGAAGTCCAGTGAATGCGATACTGCTCCTGGCGACATATTGCTGCGCGAATTCAAGGATCTGGCGCAGTCGTTCAGAAATGAATTCTCACAATCTGTGTCTTCGGACGAGCTCATCCAGACTAACTCCATTGAAGGCGTATACGACATTATAGACGATCTTCAGCACAGCCAGGAACTCCGTAACCTGCCGAAGATGGAGCCATGTCTGAAGAGGCTGCACAGCTACACCGAAATCGTGGGTGATACCATTTCTGGGAGCTGTAAATACTTTGCATTTGTCTGGGGACCACTGGGGCTTCTTCTACGGCGGTCGAGAGAACTAGACACGGCCTACATTGCGGTCATCGACGCCATGGCCAAAATTGGCGAAGCACTGCCAGATTTCCAAACCCCCGACGCGTTTCTGAGGCAGAATAACCAGAGCAAAGAGATTTTGGTCTTGTTTTTCAAGGATATCCTGGATTTCTATACTGTAACGTTGAGACCCTTCAGCCAACCAGGTAATAACATCATTCAGTGCCCTCTCCCTACACACCATCTTAATCCTGTATAACCTGTTCCTCGTTACTAACCATCAACAAAGGCTGGATGTATATCTTCGATCGCTCGTGGCCGAGTATCTGGGTGCTCATTTTGGAGGTTTCAAGCCACATATCGCGCCTCACTCGGTTGATGAGGACGGAGATCAGTCTTGAGGCCATACACCAAGAACACGAGTTCCGAAAGTATGCGCTGGATCGTTTCAAAAGCCAGGCAAGGGAGACACGTCGGCAAGAATTTGACCGCATCAAAATATCTCTGAAGCCTCGCGAGTACCACGAATCTCTGTATCAACTTCGCGATGAGCGTTCGTCGGGGACTGGAAATTGGCTTTTCACCAACAAAGCATTCACTCAGTGGTTTGATACGCCGCAAGGGGAATTCCGAATGTTGTGGTTGAACGGGATTCCAGGGGCAGGTAAGTGGACAACTCTCAAGTGCTCGTTCCTTTGACACACAATCCTGTAATACCACGTAGAAAGGATACCTTAAGAGGTCCAGATTTATTCAGCGAGGTCTAACGCACGTACCGCTCACGGCTAGGCAAGACGGTTCTGGCTTCCGCTATTATCGACCATCTCAAGCTTTTGCAACGGTCGACATGCTTTGCATTCCTGACGTACAAGGACGAAAATACTCTAGCTCTGTCGATAATGCATTCTCTTATATTCCAGCTTGCCGATAACGATGATGAGCTCATGGATGTTATCTGCGAGTCCATGGGCCAAGAGCTAAAGAACAACCTAGCTTCTGCGACAGCCCTCTTGCAGTCCCTGATTCTCTATGCCCGCTCAGTCTGCCTCGTCCTTGACGGTCTCGATGAAATCAGTAAAGCTGAACGCGGCAGAACGGTCACGGAGGTTCTTGGACTTGTCAAGTCATGCGAAGGCCTGAGAATAATTCTCAGCAGCCGGCCAGAAGCTGATCTCGTGAGGGCCCTGGAAGATACGACAGTCGTCATCCAGGTTCACGACCACAACGAGAAGAACATCGAATGTTACGTCGACGAGTCCACTCAAAGGATGTTCAAGGATCGTGGGATTATCCCAATACACCAACCCGAGATTAAACAACTCTTAGCTCCGATAGCAAGACGCGCCAAAGGCATGTTCCTCTACGCTCGGCTAATTATGAGGATGGCTGCGAACATGAACGACTTGTCAGAAATGCGGAATGAACTGGCAGTCCTCCCAGAAAACCTCGACGATGCGTAAGGATACCAAACCTAGACCATCGGGATGGAGTGTCGCTCACGAATCATACACAGCTATCATCGTATCATTCTACGTTTGGATAAACACAGCAACAAAATCCAGGCAGAAAAAGCAAAGAGACTGTTGGGGTGGATAGCATGCAGTCTGGTTCCTCTTACAGTGGAGGAGGCCCAGCAAGCACTTGCGATAGCGCCCCAAAATCCCGAACAGACCTACTCTATCTTTGCGAAGCTCGATCCAGTGGAACTCCTGGGCCCAATTGTGGAGACTGCGGGCAGTTATATGCGCTTCGTTCACTTTACGGCTAAAGAGTAATCACAACATTGCACCGCAAAGCCTCGATTCATTGCTGACTTGTTTGATAGATATGTCTGCAGTGCTCATCTCGGAGCGCCACTAATCGACACGGACCGGGCCACGTTGGACCTAGCCTTACGATGTATTGACTATCTCTGCCAGAATCATCACGATCCTCTTTTGTCAGACCAAGAGGTGTCTGCGAACGTCCTGAGTGGCCAGTATAGCTTCCATGCGTTTGCATCACAAATGTGGTTCGAGCTGTCTTGTCGGTATCTTCGCTCGGTTGGGGCATCCAATGTGTCAACCACCCTTGTCGAATCAGTGCATAGACTTTGGCAATTGAGGAGGAGTACAGACTCCCATGAACTTATCGATGATTTTAGTGATCAAGGGGATCACAGTGACGATGAAATTGACATCTCCTGGGTTCTGGCGGGAATCAAGGAACAACATCCTTTGCTGCATGATGTGCTCCGCAGTGTCTCACAATTCCGACAATCCTCTTTCACTTACACTGGTGAAGCAGACCAAGGTATTGCTCAACACTTTTCTTAAAGTAGCATGGCCATTTGGGTTAAAAATTGTGGAATGGAGTCACTAACGAAAGTTGACTGAATAGTCTGTCTCAAGAACGAACCAGACCCTCTCTCGCTATTGAACACCTCGAAGCGCATCCGCCAGACCCTGGACAAGGAGCTTTGTAATAAGTCCAACGCTGGGTGTGAAACCGCCGACAAGAAAGTCCACGAGAACTGTGCCTATATATTGTATTACTACGGACAAAGGCCTTTCAAATGCAAATTTCCACGGTGCGAGTTCTGGCGACACGGTTTCCAAACACGAAAAATGAGACGACAACATGAGCATTCTCATGAGAACCCCTTGAAATGTCATGTCCCAGGTTGCAAATTTGGACGGATCGGCTTTTTGTCAGAGACAATGCGACAAAGGCATCTCCAAGAAGGCCATGCAGGTGATCCTCAGCAATCCACGCTTGACTCCCGCGATCTCGAGGTCGACAGTGTTGAGCCACTGCTCCATTACTTAGTGGCCGAGGATCAGGTGGAAGATGTGGGAAGAGTTCTATCCACACTGTCAAATCCCAAGTCTTTTGACACTGCTCACCTCGAAAGGCTGGCATCATTTACAGCTTCGCCTGCTATGCTCCAGGTATTGAGACAGAGCGGACCCCCACGCCCTGCTATCTACCCCCCGGGCATCATCCAATCGATACAGGGTGGCAACACAATGACCATGGAGTACCACCTAGCCGATAGCCGTTGCGTCTTTTCGAGTGAAACACTGAAGCAACTTGTGTCGAGCGGTTGGCTGGAGGGGCTAAAGATGTGGTGTAAGACCGCTAGGAAGCAGATATCGACCGGCAGCGAACAATGCACGTGGTATTCAGGATTCAGTAGCCCACAGTCTTCCCTCCAAAAATTGCTCGGGCACCCAGAAGTCATCAGCGAAGCTGTGAGTCATCCTGCTGGGGAAGAAGCAATGCTCTTTCTGTGGAAAGAGTCTGGAATGCTATCTGACCTCAGTAATAAACCTGATTGGGCTGGTCGAGTCTTAAGGAACGCAGCCAGGCGTTGCTCGGTGACTCTGGCGACAGAGCTGCTAAAACAAGGCGCTGATGTGAACTTTCAACCGAAAGACACCCAGAGAACCCCACTGCATTGCGCTGCAGGAATTGATTCACCCGAAGGGGCTGAAATGATCAGATTCCTTCTTCTCAACGGTGCTGATCCGGAAGCGAGTTACAAGTTGTATGAACGACGCGGAAAAGAGTCGAGGAGTAAAAGGAAGAAAGATGTAGGAGTAGTGAAGGCAATAAAGAAAGTCTCGGACGAAAAGGGCGTTCAAAATATCCATGAATGGCTTGCAAAGAGTTGGGATGAGCTTGTTGAAGAGACCAAGCATATTCGTAACGAACCACGGATCGGACAATCGGTGGAGGCCGAAGAGGCTAAGGGAAGAAAGCAAAACTAGTCTTTGAGATCAATACTCTTAATAGTACGGCGGTCAAATAATCATCGACGAATCATGTATTGGTTTTTTTGTCCAACCAATGCTCTGTCGTTTTGTCTTAATCACTTCATCTCGATATTCAAATCCAGGTCATACTAGTACCCTTTCCAGCACCTAATTTCTATTTAGTAACGAAACTGAAAATAAAGGCGAGTAGCGTTTTGGCCCTTACCTCTTCCCTTGCCAACGATAGGTGGGATTCCGCGATTCCGCTTCTGCTATTCGTTTGGTTGATGATATTCATCTTTTCCTGTTGTACAAACTGGACATACTGTGCTATAGGATTAGCTCCATAAATTCACAAATTTTAAAATAACAGAAAAAGCCGCTTAACTGTTTCCACAGAATCGGGCACGATGTACCGAATGACTGTGACCTCTTGCGTCTGACCTATCCGGTAGACACGATCGACCGCTTGCGCCTCCACCATCGGATTCCAATGCGGCTCTATGAGATGCACTACACTTGCGGCCGTAAGATCTATGCTGTATCAAGAAACGCTAGTTAGCAGTATACGACAGTTCCTATAATGGAGGCAGAAACCTGACCCTTCTGCAGCACTTCCAATACTCGCCAGCATCACTGTACAGTGAGAATTCTCACTGAACTCAGACACGGCCCTTCGACGTCCTTCAAGGTTTGTCTGTCCGTCTATTCTTTGCCAGTCTATATTCTCACCACGGATGGCCTGCTCGATCAGATCAAGCATCTTGACCCAGTAGCTAAATACAACACTGTATCAAGTCAGGAAAGCCTTTGGTCTTCGTTTGATCGGTAAACAACTTGAACATACCTTTTCCTCGGTTTACGTGTCTGGTCCCTGCTCGATGCCTCCTGCCTCAAGTTGTTGACCAGAGCAACTACTTTCGCGGAGGGTCTCCCGACCTTTCCCAATGCAGGCTCCCGCATGCTGTTTTGCTCGAGCATCATCCTCAGCTGTGGACCAGCTTGTGTTGTCTCTAAATTTGCGCAATTCACGCACAGGGAGTCTTGAAATCCTGTACAGGCAGTGCTGCCATCAGTCTCTCCGCCGCAAGACGAGCAGGCGGCGGCGTGGAGTTGCTGTTGTATATGGCCAATGCACGAGGCTGAGGAATCCTTCATGATTGTATTGCGTAACTTTGGAACGAGCTCCTCTCCGTGGTTACAGATGAGCCGCAGGAAATTGAGAAGGACCACGACATTCTTCTGTTTCGCCTTGGCCGAGACTCCCTTTTGTACTGATGCCTTTTCCGAGCCAGAAGCAATTTTCTGAAGCATCCTTTTGACGGAATCATACAGAGCCTGGTCATCTGGGTGGAGATGTACTGTACAAGTTTTCTCAGTGCGATGCGGGAGGCTGAGTAAACCGGCGGCCAAGGTCTGTTGCTTCGTTCTCCGAAGACATGTCGATCTAACAAGGTCTTGGAGTCGTTGGATGCCCAATTCATGCTTCTTATCCACCGGCTTGGTAACGTAGGTCATGAACTGTGATTTTGTCTGGAATGGATAAACTCGTACGAAGCTGAGCAAGGCCCCGTAGTCATCCAGAGAGTTTTGAACCGGCGTCCCGGTCAAGCACCACCGATACCGGGCCTTCAGTTGGCAAACAGAAAGAAACGCCTGACTGAAACGGTTGCGTACATGATGAGCTGCGGAGATATTAAAATTAGAAACAGTAAAATATCACATGGCTGTGCTTACCTTCGTCCAGGACTACACGGAGCCATTGAGACAAATACATAGGACTTCTGTTTGGTTTTGCAAAATCAGAGCGAAGGGTCTCGTAGGTGGTGATAACAACGTCTGCATCCAAAAGGTCCTTAGCAAGCTCTTGTCTTCCAGAGCCGTGGTATCTGCCGACTCGTAATTGCCCATCGTGAATGTGCCTACAAGCCATCGAATCGTGAGCCTCCCCATTGAGCGGACAGAAAGTTTAAGCTGTACTCACTTTGCCGCCTGAGTCTCCCAAGTATGAATAGCTGTCCTCGGCGTTAGCTAATGTAGAATACCTTAAATTTTTCCGTGCAAGCCTACTAGAATTTGGCGCAATGACAAGCGTTCTCCGGTAACCGTGGTCCTCCAAGAACTCCTCAGTATTGGCGTGAACGTCCAAAGAAGAACATATCAACGCTAACACACTCAAAGTTTTTCCAAGTCCCATGTCCTTGGAAGATATGTCAGTGGCTTGGTTTAGAGCTGTCACGCCGAAAATGAACACTCACGTCTGCAAGAATCCCCCCCATTACTGGGTAAGGCCTCCGCTCCAGTTGTCGTGTTATCACATGACGATATCTGCAGAGTCATGGTAAGCACGTCAATCTCAGTGTCCGAGGATTGCTGTTGGATCAATTACTGCGAGGTCGCGTCTTCCTCGGAACGTTCTGTCCTCCAAAGGGATGGGAACGCTGGCTCTTGCATGAAGCCGCTCTCTTTCTCCAGCATGAAGGCGAGAGAAGTCATTTGGTGTCTACCCGAATGCGTCAGTCATCGTTGAGAATACTTCGAATTATGTCTCTTACTTCATGAGTACTGAGCGAAGCCGAGGGCTTGATGTCACTTTCAGATGTATCAGTCGGCCGCCATCAGCTGCAAGTGCCGCTGATTCGAATATCCGGAGAAGATTACTACTTCTTGTGTCATCTTCCAACTCGCCATGGGGAGGAGTGTCGCCTTCAATGTCCATGCTAAGGTCCTCCATCCTCGGCATCTTTGCCCCAGGCCGAAGCAGGTAATGGGGGTTGTCATATTCGACATCAGGTAGCAATTCGGCCGCAGACGGATGCTGGAGGAAGAAGCCGAGATCCGAAAGAAGCTTACCGATCAACGCCTTGTCGCTTTTGAAACCGTGTAAAACAATTCGAATGCGGTACTTCTCCACCGAAGGTGCCAAGTCGTAGCTTTTTGATTTCGTCCTCGATGGTTGCTTCACCCCCTTGGTCTCAGGAATAAGAAGCGTAGCGTTGAGTCTAAGCGGAACTTGACCAAGTATTTTCAGTAGCTCGGGATTGTCCAAGATACCCGCGTGTGTATCTGAAGCCTGGGCCCGGAGAATGAAGTAATGTCCAAATGGTTTGAGGTCGACAGGAACGAAACGGTTCCCATCTTCCTGAGTGAACGATGACACAGGATTTGCTATCACCTTTTGAACTGTCAGAAAGATTATGATATGGTGCAAGATCATAACTCACAACGCCAAAGCAACTATCGAAATGTCTGCGGACATCGACGTGTTCTCTTGGAATTGAAGACGCCAGAGTCTGCGAAAGCGGTTCGTGCAGTTGGGTTCCACGCATTGGTATAGACTTGAGATCATTCCGGCCGCCGTCCCCAGGGTCAGATTCACCACTAGCAACGAGAGCCTCGCTATTGCGCATTGGAATGTCGTCTATAATAGTGTGGCCACCGACTTTACCAGTGACAAAATCACCATATTGGTCTGCATAACCAGACCCATCGAGGACATGTCTGTCGACAGTGCTTCCAGAAGGTTGATAAGGACTTTGTAGGACGACATCCCACCATGCGCGGGCTGGTGTCTCGGGGTTCACATCCAACGCAGCAGATGCAAGCTCATTGCCTGTATTGCTCCGCTAATCAATGTCACCGCCAGTAAAAGGTGTGACGATCCTTTGTGCCTACCATTGGAACCCGTAGCTGTGTTGAATCTGTTCCCATGGACATCTCCACTGCTCGAAACTTGATACGTTCGAATCTTGATCAGTCATTGCAAGGTGAGTCGATCACCGAAAAGTGTAGCTCACTACTTTGGGTGCCGGGCTCTCCGTTCTCTTTGAAGGGCTGCGTTCGGAACTTCTTGGTCTTCCGATCTCCTTCCCCCTCAGATGGAGAGGGGCTAGGGCGCTTGCTACCTGTGGGCACCTGAAGCCACTCGGGCGGTTCCAAGTCCTCTGGGTCCATGGTGGGTTGAGATAACAAAGCGGTGCACAAGTGAAGCTGGAACTGGTGGGTTCAAGACCGTCAGACGGGGTAGAAACCATACCTGCAGGCTGCCAGATCGAAGCCTCAGGCATTCATGCCGCAGGTTACACAAGCAGGCACTGCCACCAGTGGCGTCAGCTCCAGCGTCACCAACAGGCCGTTGTTTTCCGTACGCTTTGCAACGTTTTGTACGGCTCGAGTACAGGGGATTTATAAGGACAATTACTGCGGTGGAGCATGCTTTTCTTTTGCCTTTCAAAACTCAGAATTTCGTGTGTTTTTTCACAAGTTTAACGTCCCGTCCGCGCTGCTAACATTCCACAAGACCCCGAAGGTAGTAAATGGCAATACAAAGTCTTCCGACATAAATCATTTGGCCTGATTTGGCCTCGTTTGGGCATATAAAGGTCGAAATTCTACGAGAAGGGTGAAGGTGTGCTTTTCCAGTTTGAATGTCGTTACAGCACAGGAAAAATGGCCTCTGGATTTGAACGCGTTAGTTGACGCGTGTCTACTTTTGCACTTGAATATGACATAGAAATGGTACAGTGTTTGTAAGGGCTCTATTAAATGTCCTCAAGTAATGCATCAAGTTCTTGGAGTGCCTCTCTGGATGTTTGTGCTGTTGGTGGGCAGTGGCTAGTAGGTACATACATATTCCTGTTGATCCTAGAAGACTCCACCTGGCATTCAGGCTGAGACAGAATTCATTCACTGATGGCGGTCTGACCGACCCGCTCGCTACGACTCTATGTGAACGAGCTCCTAAATCGAGAGATTTTATTTAGACAGCTGCAGAGTACATATTTGACGTAACCTGCGTTTGTGGACTCTCTCCCACTGGCTTACCGTGTCCAACTATTTGATGAGCCCAGGTCAATATGGTTTGAGAACACCGCTCATACGAGGGCAAAGTAAGACCAAGTATCGAGCAGCAACGAAGCCGTCCTTGTTCGCCATTGGGCCAAGCAGACAATGCACCTGGCCCAACATGTGCACAAATTTCGACCTGTATCATATAAACCTTGGAAGAGACATATACAGTTTAGTCAGCCAGTATACTACATGGGCACCATCAACTGTTACACGCAGATTTGGTTTGGGGTGCTCTAACCTTGGTAGACATGGCTTGCTTCACTGACTTTCAAATACGAATCAGAGAACATGTCGAATGCCGTGCCGGTCAAGCGTGGATGCTTCGCCTCGTCTTGTACGCAACTTTGAAGTTCGGCCCGTCAAATTGAAAACCGAATCCTGCGTGGTGGTCTATCTGGAATTGCAAATTGAAGCGCCATATGTCCATGCAGCTGCTGTGCTTCAAACAAACGGATTCTACTCGATCATCAAAGGTCTCGGGCCAGAAAGAATCACTTGCTTTGTGAAGTATGGGGTCATTCATGTGCCTGGTCGAAGTCTCATGGGGCGAAGTTATGACAACATTACTGCGGATTGACCCAGTGAACTCAGATTTACGAATTTATTGTATGGCGTGTGACCTGTCACCAGACGGGTGTAAGTGCGGTGCCCGCTAATGCAAGTGAGACACGTCTAAGTACATCAGGAACTAACTACCTAGGTATGTAAATTGAGATGACGGCTCAGGTCGGACGGCCAGCACGCAAAGGCGTAGTGGAGCACTGCACCCAATGGGCAAGTGCAACATCGATCCTGTCTTTGCTGATAAGGCTAGACCTAAAGGTAGCATTATCATGATATTAGAATACTGTAAAGCGAAGTTTTCTGGTTTCTTGGACTTAGGCAATTTGTGGTTTTGTGGTCAAGTCTACTCTCAAGGTTGATCACTTTTGGTCGCAGTGGACCGCATGACTCCAGCGTTGGCAAGTTGGTGAGTACATCGAACGTTACAAACCGGTCAGCAGACATTTGGAGTGTTATACTCGGCCCATCAACGCGTGATATTTCAGATAGTCTGGCCGTGGTGAGAGTTCCTGGTGTCTCAGGAAGACCACATCCTCATGCGTTCGGTGTGTTGAGAACGGGCAGCCTTCGTATTTCCGGTTGCCCGCTGCGCAACTGTGCAGAGGCGCTGCCCTGTAGAAATGCAGATAGTGACATTTCAGGCCGAAACCGCCTGTCATTGCAGGCGGAGAAGCGCGGCCCAATGTGCAAAGCCATGGGCAGCTCGGGCCAATTGGACAATGCCAGTGCAGCCTGGGCTGATGCAGTCAGCCGACCTAGGTACCGTTATGTCTGTGCTCCAATCAAATTTGGTTCGCACGGCTATCGGTCCTTCGACGAGGACAGTGATTGGCCAATTTACATGCACAACGGTGCGGGTGCGGTTCCAAATTTAAGTCTCCGAATCGCTGAGCCAGTGAAGGTTGACGCCATGTTCGCGGCCTGCGGCTAAAATTCGTGGTTGAGAGCGAGTGTCTGTTGTCCAGAGCGAATCGGTATATCTCAGCCCACGCGTCGCTCGCCACTGAGGGAAAATGTCAATAACACTCCATCGCGGATCTACTGAAACGATCACTTTTGCCACCGTTGACCAAGACGTGGATTCGGCGGCACTGAAATCGCCACCCTGAGACACCGGCCAAAACCAGTCGGTGAAGACTTTGCCAAGAAATTGTGAGTGACTCTCGAAAGGGAGTGCAGACGTTGAGCTGACAGAACAGATAACACACGACCATGCTACTGCTGAATACGACCAGTTTACAACTGTGCAATTTTCGCAGCGATGAACCACCGCCATACGCGACGTTTTCCGCCAATCTGGAAGACGGGAACGTGGTACACAAAGACTTTTGCAGCCCCCAGACGGCGCGTCAAAGACCTGGCTTCCAAGCCCTGCAGAGAGCATGCTCTGAAAGTCACAGTCGTGGCTTGTCCTGGCTCTGGAACGATGCAGTCTGCATCGACAGGAGCACTGCTCTTTCTCAATCGTTAAATTCCTTGGCTGAAATCTACCGGAAGGGCAGACTCTGCATCGTGTACCTACATGATCTGCTGGACATGACAGGATATGACTTCGACGTGGAGCGGGTGTTGTCAAACTGTTCTTGGTTCAAGCACGTTTGGATGCTTCCTCATCTGATTTTTTCGACGGCGCTGCATTTCTACGACGCGCAATGGAACCACATAGGTCGGAAGTCGGAGCTTATTCCAGAGATCTCACGGATGACATCTATCGACGAAGGTATTCTGAGGAATTCAGACTCATTGAGGGATTGTTCTAATAACACGAAAATGTCGTGGGCAGCAGGGCTGTCGGCAGACCCCATTGAAGACGCCGCATACTCTCTTATTGGTATTTTCAACGTCAATCTTTCCATCAACTATGGTGAAGGTTTGGATTCTTTTATTCGGCTCCAGGAAGAAGTCTTGAGGAAATCGACTGATTATTCACTCCTTGCATGGCGACCGCAAACAAATCAGCAATACCGAGGATTACTGGCCCATTCTCCACTGGAATATAGCCACTTCAGGAACAAATCCAAGGCGTATCCCAAACTTCAGGGAGATTTGAGAATACAATCCAATGGAATCCACGTGCAGGCCGAAATTGGTGGCAGAGGGAGCGACCTACTGCTCCCTCTTTACACATCTGACGGTGCCACAACGTGGATAGTTCTGGCCCTTTGGGACGGAATATTCGTCCGGAACTGTGCAGAGATTATACTTGGTGACGACGAGATCTCTAACGTCTGCATCAGAAGCATAATTGTCAGCCGGGATGTAAGCCTTATCCTGTCGAGCACGATTGCAGCGCACCACAACGGCCCATATGTAAACAGCTGCGATACGAACGGCGTCAACAGTGTTACCTCAGCACATCGCATTACTCCTAGTATCTCAGGCTACATGGGACTGGACGTTCACGCTGACAGCAGCTCGGCTTATCTGGCGAGGGGATGCGAGAATACCTGGGAGCAGAAAGGTGATCGAAATGATACGAGAGAGGCCAACACAGCCAACAGACACATAGCATGGTCAGCACATGCGGAGTACTTCGAATCTGCTCATATTATCACCAGAGAGGATCAAGGCAGGAGATGTTCGTATGGAGCACATGGCGAGAGGTTTGCTGACTCGCTCTCCCCAACACGGTCTCATACAGGCGAAACAACCGACGGTGAATCATCTGTGGCCAGTCCAAGCAGTGAAGTCGAGTCAAGCCAACCCAACTCGTCTCTCACATTGGACCCAGGACATCCATTTGCCGCAGTCGTTGGAGATTTGAAAGCCGTCCTAGTGGATCGTTTCCTGACCACGTGCAAATCCAGACCTCTCAAGAGAGGGCTGCTCTCGTGGCCGCGAACAGCCCGAAAGAGACCTAGGCCGGACTGGTCAGACCCATACATAGATGTCGAGCTGGCATCCGACTCCGAGGACATGGACACAGTGGTCGTTCATCACGCTGGCCAAAGGATTAGCACCTTTATCTGCCCGTACTATTTGGTGGACAAGAAGAAATACAAAGAATGCCTGACGCGGCATAGCTTGTCGACTATCGACGAGATCAAGGAGCACATGTGGGAGTCGCATCGCCGCCCTAATTTCTGCCCCATTTGCAAGACGACTTTCGCCACAATGATCGCTCGGGATCATCATATCCGCGCTCGAAACTGTGAACATCGGGACTTGCCCACGTTTGACGGTCTCACGGACGCTCAGATCCAACAACTCGCGCGGCAGGCGTCAGTTCTTTCATCCAGGGAAAGTCAGTGGTACGAATTATGGGACATTGTCTTCCCTTCAGGCCCGCGACCAGTCTCTCCGTATTATTCCAGTGAACAGGAGTTCCGAGTAGGTGCTCTCAGGCAATTTTGGGAAGCAAACGGACGCGACATAATCTCTGACTTTCTAAGGGAGAGGGGCCTTCAAGGGTGGGAGGTTGCGGACGAGGAGCGGAGTCTGGCCATTCTCTTCCAGGTTGTTCTTCACGACGCCATTGATGATGTGTATCGAAGGTTTGCGGGAGAAGCACACGAAAAGCGAACAACAACGGCGGTGTGAATCGATTTCATCGGAAACAAAATAGCAAAACCGTGTTGATGCGTCTTTCACGTAGACAGGCAAATATTGGATTTTGGTGATTTGCCTTGCAGGTTATTAGTACTGGGCAGCACTGGCATCTTGTTCACTGATTGATATCACTAGGAAAATATTTGTTCATTGATAATCTCATATCCAGGGTGTCACTCGTCGAGGCTGAGGACGCAGGCATGATCAGCCGCATTCTGTGACTTCAAAATTACCCTAGCCACGACACCGAGTTCTCATTGTTGACATTCGTCCGAGCAGATGTTGGCAGTTGAATCGGACGGTGAGAAAGGGATATGTCGTTAAAAGTAGCACCAACATGTTTAGCCTGGGCCGTTCCCGCCACCCTGGTGACCCCAAAACCCCGGGGTGTTTGGCCGGTAGCCGTCGTTCAAAAATTGGGACGGCGAGCCGGACCGGACTGGGTCTTCAAAGGAGTCAATAACATCTGGAAAGTTGAATATGGGTTCTTGCATCTGCGCATCGGTCAAGAAGTCTAGGTCAGATGTGAAAGACGGTAAAGCCTGGCTCATTTGGGTCACCGGATCATTGAGTGACCGTGCATCCGAGGAGAGATGCCCGTGTTGTTGTTCCAAAATCCATGGGTCTTGGCCTGTAGCAGCCGTCGCTAAACTCCCTGGTGGTAAAAGATTTTCAGTGGCTTGGGTTGGCTGGCTAGGGACTGAGAGAACCTCCCAGCCATGGCGCTGATGTAGCGAGTCGTCCATCGAACTGGTCACAGGGGTGTCAGCGACTGCATTTGCTGTGGCTTCAGGTGTCGGCGGGTCTAGATCCTGGTATATCCGCCGAAACACAGCTATCAGCCTGTGTGCGATCGCTGCAAGGGTGCCTCGTGACACTGTTTGCAAGGAGGGACTATTTTCTCCGTGTGCAAGAATAACATCTCTCCATCTTTCACCAGAAAAAATCAATTGGGTCATGTCCATTATACGCTGTATATCAGGATGGTCTCTGATGTAGGGTGAGGCTGGGCGGGTTGTTCCAGGGAAGATGATGTCCCACATCTCGAACCATTTTTCAGCTGCCGGATCTGGCACATGCCGACCGCTTCTGTGTCTAGCAGTTGTTTGTATGGCTTCCCACTGGTCTCTTGTAATCCCATGCCGAGCTGACCGTGTAAATGGCAAAGGTTGGCAGCTTCGGTGCCGTATGTGTGCGTTGAATCGATCCTCAGCCGTAGCCGGCTCTCCTTTGAATTCTTTACCACAGATGGGGCACTGCGGTGCCAGAAAATGAACTCGTAACAGGTGCAGGCGGACGTCAACGATGCGGTTCAGGGTGTAGTTGCGCAAACAGTTGTGGCACTCGTGACGGTCGTGTAGGTAGAAAGGACATGCAAACGGGCTCGAGGCCTGTCCAGGGTCCAGCTTGGCCTTTTGGTAGGGAGGTTCATCCTGCTCGTCATCCTTTCTCTTGCGTTTTCGGCGCTCGTTGCTCGTTTTGTTCGCTTTGTTCAGGCGGGCCTTGGCAGAGTTGGTAGCACCGCTTGCTTGGTGAAGAGCCCCCGTCCTGCCAACCCCCGTAGATCGGCCAGCTGCAGGTTCCCCCGCGTGAACTGATTCACCCCAAGGTGCACCCCAGTGCAGATGCCACAGGATTTGGGATAGCTGTCCAAGAAAACGGGACAGTGGCTTGAGTATTGGCAAGGCAATATGTGCGGTGAGTCCCAGACAGGTGATGATATATGGAAGCAGGGATATGATGCAAATGGTAAAATTCGTCAAGGGAATCGAAGCTTCTTCCACTTTCAGCTTGTCAGATACATGTCGTCTCCCAGGTGACCTGAAACCAGGGGCCGGAGTGCGCTTACCAGAAGACAAGGCCATTGTTCGATGCCTAACAGCACAGCTGGCGCTTTCGTGGACTCAGCTTCGTCCAATATGGGTCGCGCATACACAGTCGCCGATCCAAAAACTCAGGGTCTGAGTGAAGCAGTCGAGAGCGGATTTTGGCGAGCCGTGGGGTGATTTGAATTGAGTTCGTATGTGGTTAACGGTTGCTTCGCAATTGATCGGCCACGGAGTTCCAAGAGGACGAGAGTTCCAAGAGGGAGCCGACAGGAGCGCACTCTGGACAAAAGAGAAAATCTAGCGCCATCCTGCAAGTTTAACGGGTCTTTTTCCCCATACGCGGCTGCGTACATAGTCATTTATTGCAGCTGCTCATGCTAGGAAGGCAGAAGGTTGCCTCGCACTGATATACGTGTGGGCAGCTAGCGGTGCATACATTGTGTTGTCTTCTGGTTGACAACAATGCCCAATAGGATCGGTAGTAGTAAGAGGGAGAACGCCTTGAGGCACCCAATCGTCCAGGACGTGTGGGTTAGGCGTTTTCAATTCCCCGCATGTTCAAGGGCCTGGACTTACTGCTTCGTGCACCTTGATTCCGCCTGTAAATTATCCCCTGCGGGAGCCAGACAGCAGGACTGAACACCTGAATTACCATTTCGCTGTGTCCGAAGCAGCACACGGACTGATGCTCGGCACACGCCTGCGTAGCTGTGTCCTGAATCCGCCCATCATGCTTCAGCCCATGTAAAAGTATATGAACTACCAGGACTTCTACTACTTTCTACTACAGGAAAGATGTGGTAGTACTTCAATTCACTGTTGTCAGGATCCATGCGCAATCGTGCAAACGCAAGTGCGTACGCTCCAGCTTGGCCTATCAGCATGAGCTGGCAGCTACTCAGAACCACTCTCGCAGCGTGCACGTCCATGTTCGCCAGAGTTGCGCAGCTGTGTGGTCGACAAGAAGGATAAAATCGTTTGTCCAGAACGTTGATTTCGACAGAAACAATTCTCAAGTGACTGAACTTCTGAAATTCATCTGACGAATTTCTATAACCAAACCAATATGACGAAAAGCGATCGATTCCAAGTCACAGCGTCTGGACACACCTGCACCCTGCAGGAAACACACTCGTCACCCAGCAAGTCTGGAGCTGTGTAAGCCCATGCCGCACCCTAGCACTATGCCCCGCCACTCCCACACCTAAGCGGCACAGATAGATCCAAGCTGACCGCTCCCCGCCCAAGTACTCCGTATGGCGCATTATCAAGCTGAGAGCCTGACGCGCTGGCAACTGGACACATGCCCGCCAATAAACCATCAAGCCCTGCAGACCGAGTCGCCAAACAGCCGAAAATCAAAAGCCCGAGCAAAAACGGAAGAAGCAGCGCGTGTTATAGCGGAGGTTGACCGTTTAATGTATCAGAACGAGACAAGTTCGAATTCTGCTTGAATATGTTCCGGTTGAGAAATAGGCTGAGTTGCTGCCAAATTTTGACGAGGAGTTCATACAGTGTAAGAAAATAAAAGTTCGATGAAAGACAGTGCTATGAAGACTTCCAAGTACAAGTGAGAAGAGGTACCCATGCAAATACACTCGGCTCTATTCAATGTTGTTCGATGAGCTTGATCCTAGACAGAAATACCCGAAATGGACAACGTGCGTCAGCGGCGCAGGGATGGATGCACAGCGGGCAAGTTAGGCTGAATCTGTGGCCGAATACACACCTGCGTAGTCGGCCGCCCTGTTTGCATGGACCCAAAGTCGTGGTTCGCCCGGATGTTTTTCCACTACGCAAGTGCGTACCGGCTTGCAGCACTGCCCGGTTCATGTCACGCAAGACGAATAATCGATATGGGCATATAGCTGTACACAAGTATATCTCATCTTAAGCAAGAGCAGTCTGCAGGCAATTCAGCTCATATGGTCTCGGTTAATAGCATCTTTGAATTTTACTCTTCGCTATATGCAATTACTTGGGGTCCAAATTTGATTTGTGCACCCCGACCTCTGTTTTCAAAGATCCAGGCCCAGAACTAAGCTTCTCGATCCTTATCATTCTACAAAGGAGTCTTATTCAGTGAGTTCATGACAGTTCCTAGCTTTTCGGTTCAAAATTGGTGATAGATTCTCTGGTTGAGAATGACGAGGACTCCAACACAGGTTGATAAGACCTGCCAGGGGAGCTACCCAGGCACCATTCAACTCGATGAGCGACCGCGAAAGACTTTGCCTCGTTCACCGATTCTCATAGCGCCGCGACCATTCGCTTACGATGCATTGCAGCCTGGCGAGATTCGACTGCTACATATAAGTCCAAGTCAAGATCGAAGTTCCCCGATACGAGCCGAACTGAAGCACCAGCCGCTGCGTTATGGAACGTATGAGGCTCTGTCCGATGTGTGGGGAAGTGAAGAGCCACGAGCAACCATAACTGTCAGCGGGCGGCCACTCACGGTCAGCGACAATCTTATGGAAGCGTTGCGTGACCTTCGAAGGGAAACTGAGAACAGGACACTATGGGTTGACTCCATTTGTGTCAATCAGAATGATGGAGAAGAGAGAGGAGAACAGCTCGAACGAGTGGCGGAAATACGGGCCAGTGCCACTAATGTCATCTCCTGGCCGTGCGACAAGAGTGGGAAGAGACCTGCGCTCGCCGACGTGATTCTCGATCCATGCTTGATTTCCGTCAGAGCATCCAGTCCTCCTGCTCGGAATAAGGCTCTTCCACAGATTGGCGAGACTGATAGTGAGCATTCTTTCGACATTGCGGGGAGTCAGCTTTACATCGAGTCGCCACCAGCGTTGACCTCTAGCCTGGGGAGTCCCCGGACGAATTCGGCATCTTCTACTCCTGGGTCCAATGGAGAGTTTCTCATGCAATCAACATTCTCAGATTTTCTTCAATTTGATTTTGGGTGCAATGACTCCGGGACTGTCAACATCGACCAATTGGGCCTCGGACAACTATTTTCAGGTGACGAGATAATAGCAAATGTCACCGACACGCCTCAGCGTAAACGCTCGCTGGTGACAGCAATCCCAGACGACCTGTCCGCTCCATGCAACCAGAAGATTCAAAAAATCCAGCCCATCACCGCAGACAGCAATGACCGAGGATCCAATGAAGTTTTTGCTTGCCCGTTCCAGAGGGCCAACCCACAGAAACATCATAGGTGCCTCAAGTACACCCTCAACCGCATCAAAGACGTGAAGCAACACATATACCGTCAGCACAGTCAGCCACAATTTTATTGCGCACGGTGCTACGAAATCTTCAATTCGCCTGGAGCCCGCGACGTACACTCGCGGCGCGCGGACTGTGAAAAGCGAGACCCGCCTCAGTTCGAAGGTATATCGGAACAGCAGAGAAACGAGCTGAAGAAGACGTCACCAAAGAAAAAGCCGTTGCACGAACAGTGGTTCGAGGTTTGGGATGTCATCTTCCACGGCCTTCCCCGGCCCCAGTCAGCCTTCATCGGCAGTTACGTCGAGGAAATGGTCCCTTTGCTACGCGACATCTGGAACTCGAAAAAGGCTGAGATCATATCTGGCGTGCTCGATAGCAGGAGTAGATGCGAAGGAGTTGACAGCCAGTTGCTGGCCGACGTCATGGGCTCTGTCTTTGACCGGTTCGAGGCAGAAACCACTCGATCATCGCAGGGCAACCTCGTTGAGGCAATTGGCAGTCCAGAGATTTCCTCTTTTCAGCCTACAACATTGAAGGAGTCGGATTTCTGCTTCGATTTCGGAGACACCTTCGAACAGCAGGACTGGTCACAGGTAGATACGCCTGATTTCGATACTACCTGCGTTGTCAACCTGGGAAACGACTATTACTCTCAGACCATGTAATCGCTTCAACAGCAAAAGTGGCCTCACGAGTCCTTCACTCAAGAAGTACTACATCTTTGGTTGATATAATTCTTGCAACCTGATCGTGTGCCTTGGGGGTATTGCGCCTCGAACGAAATTTCTTGAGCATGGTATCAAGCATCAGACTCCTGACAGTTATTATTGGCAATTTCAACCGTGCCAGTGTACTGCGAAACCAGCGATCCGCTGGTCTTGACTTTTGTGGCTTTAAACTTTGACAGTCTTGTGGACGCAGAGACTAGCAACATGCAAACAATGCTTGAAACATGACTGGGACTGCCGCTAATTTCCACTTCGAGATGCACGGAGAAGTCTAAGGTACGATGGTGCGACGAGAGCAAATTGTTCAAGATGTTGAATTTCATTAGGGGCTATTTGAGAGATTCGTGATTTAGACGGTACCGCACAAGTCACCTAGCTAGTGCCACATTCTTTTAATCTGGGCCGGCGGCCATCTCCTCTGTTTCGCTTTTCTTTCACTGTCAGTTTAGCGAGGATGGCTTTCAATCACTCGATCGTATTGACCCCGTTGATGAAATTGAATGTCCATGTCCCCAAAGTGAACGTGTCAGCTGATATCTGAGATTGAATAACAAGACAGCATATCCAGCGATGTGTGGTCGCTAAATTATCAAGGTGATAAATTCTTACTCTCACCTGACAAGTTTTAGGAATGCCTGTCTCTTCTGCCATCTACACATAACCTCTTTTAAGCCCAAGCCAGACAGTTTCATTTCACAATTGTATGTACTGTTATTTCCGTAACACAGCCCAACGAAAAAGAAATCCGCAACGCCGGACCGGAGCCCCTGTGGCTTTCTTACCGTCTGCTCCGGCGTCGTGTGAATGCCCACTTATCTTGACGGATATCATTGTTTGTGTCTATCGCTGAAACCCTCTGGAATAATGTGGGAAGCGAAAGACAAATGTGTTGAGATCTCGTTGACAATATTAGTGGGAAAGATAGACCCAAGAATCAGAATCAGTACACCAAGCTGCTCACACTTAGAACACCTCCTAGGAAATTCGGAAGCATATAATAAAACTGAAATTTATCTCGAATCTAAAACTGAAATTTATCTCGAATCTAAAACTGAAATTTATCTCGAATCCAATCAACTATTTATCAATGTTGGGAAATCACTTATTTTACAATCTCTGTTCCCCTGGTAAGCATGCATGTGGCTCTAAGCTAGAAATCTCTCCAAGGCCTCATCAATGACATTGACAAGCTGGTAGGCATCAGGCGGCACCATAATGCTCCGATGGTGCCCATCAATCGCCACCGTCTGGATCTTGTCACCCACAAGCTCCTCCCAGCCGTTCGGGCCGAAATCAGTCCTGTCGAAGCAGAACCACGTCCCAATTTCAAGCGGGTCGGGCAGGTCCGCATAGTCCTCCCGCTTCAAACCATTGCCCATGCCCTTCTTAGCCCACACGATCAAGGTGCCGTGCTTGGGTGTCTTGCCGGGCCGCATGGGCCTCGGGATATAGCGGTTCAGCGCCCGGAAGTTACTGATCAGGTGCTTCTCCAGGTCCTGGGCGTCAGGCAGGGGCGCAAAGACGTTGTCGAGCCCCGTCGTCTCGCACCAGTACTCCCACAGCTCCTTGGTCGTCTCGATCCAGTCGGGCAGGGGCTTGGGCCGGTGCATGTCGATGATGACCAGGCCCAGCACCTCCTCGCCGTGGTCCTCGGCCAGGACGCGCGCGGCCTCGTACGCGAACACGCAGCCCGACGACCAGCCGCCAAGGAGGTACGGCCCGCGGGGCTGCTTGTCGCGGATCGCGGCCACGTACAGCTGTGAGGCCTGCTCGATTGTGCAGGTGAAGCCGGCTGGGTTGTCTACCCACGGGCTGTGCAGGCCGTAGACGCAGATGTCGTGTTCGAAGTTGGGGAGCTGGAGGAACGAGGCGATCGAGCCGGAGCCGTCGGGGACGAGGAACAGCGGCGATGCCGTGGAACTGGGCTCGCCTTGGATGAGGAATACCTCGACTGTCGTATCCTTGAGCTCGTCGGGCATCTCGACCACCTTGTTGGTCGTTTGGGATGTGGCACTCATGGACTCTTTGAGTTCGACTGCCTTCGGGGCCGGGGAAGACCCTGACGACCGTGATGTGGGGTCTGTGTTCGGGGTCAACACGTTCGGACTGCGACTTCTGTCCGATCCGGGGCTTGAGGAGGCGGTGCTCTGGTTGTCCAAGCTTTGGGCCTGCTCAGGCTCCTGGTTCTCGATTTCGACGTGCCTATCCTCGTTTCGTTGTGACGCGGCACCGCGCACTGAAGTTCCAAACTCCTTCTTGATGTCTGCCACTGTAACACATTGTCGGAACTTTGCCGGCGAGACGTCGATTCCCTTCTCGGAGCGGAGCCTGGATACCAGCGAGATGTTCATCAGCGAGTCGACCCCCAAGTCGGCGACAGCTGTGTCGTCGTTCAGGTCTTCAACAGGCCAGCCAGTCTCCCCCGCAATGAGGTGAAGAATAAGCTCCGACACGTCTTCCTTCTGCTGGACCGGTTGTTTTCTGCCACGAGGTTCCACATCGTTAACGATTGCCTGGGGCTGAGACCGGGGCTGTGGCTCATGATGAGTCTGTGGCTGGGCGGAAGGCTCGACCCGAACAGGTGGTTGAACTGGAGGGTTTGTCTGGGGGAGAGACGGAGGAAGGGCACGGGGCCGAGTCTCGATTTGAGCAGAAGTCCGGGGTGGTTGTCGTCCCACATTTGCACGGCGAGGTGCCACGGTGTGATATACCATGTTCGAGCACAGAGCCACTAACCTCAGGCCTTGGAACACGTACACGTCGCCCACATGGCCCGTCTCAGTCGGTGCCATGTGCGTGTAGACAGTGTAAGTGTCGACGTCGTTGAGCTCTTCCTCAAAGAGGATCTCCTCGACAGCCACAGCAATGCTGGCCTTGTCCGACGGACCGTCCGGATGTCCGTTGAGCATGAAGCCCGCCAGGTGGAAGACACAATCACGCCAATACATATTAAATGTTGCTCGGTCGCCCATCGCCGAGGGGCTGGACGGTAGTCGGACAACACAAGCCGCCTCGGTTACGCTTCCTCCCAGGAAACACTCCTGGATGCCCTGGAACCCCTCGCCGTAGCCGATGTAGCGCTGGAAGAGCTGGTACAGCAGCGACTTGCGCAGCACGTGGCCCTCCTCGCCGCTCCTGACGGCCTTGATCAGCGCCTCGCAGCGCGCCTGCACGAGGAAAGCGGTCGTGGGACCGGTTTTGGTCATTAGGGCTGGACTGCGCTCGAAGCGGATTGCGACGCTGCCCAGAGGTGTCACATCATCTGGACCCGCCTCGTGCATGAACTCGACGCTGACGCCCTCGCCGTCGCATGTGGCCCTTGTCCGGATGATGGAGTCATCCGCCGACGTGGTGATGATCAGGGGGCGACGCATGTCGAGCTTGCCGAGAATCAGGGATGACATGTGCGGCGTCGAGGCCAGATCTGGGTGCTGGGGCACAAGGTACTCGGCAGCTGCGTAAGCCATTTCACAGAAGGCAGAGCCTGGGAAAATCGGCCTGCCATCGACCAGGTGCCCGGCTGCTGCGGCCATCATTTCTGGATGGTTGACTCTGGAGATGAACTCTGCCGCGACGGTTTCATCGCTGTCTGCCGATACGCCGATGACGTACTGCAAAAATGGCCCAATGTATTCGAGACTCGGAAGCGATGTACCATTGGGTTGATTTGGAACGGCTGTTCCCAGGGCTGGGTCCTGGGCTTGCACCTGTGGGTGCACGTAGGGCCACCAGTGGTCTGTCAAGTCAAACGCGTAGCGCGGGAGCTCGACCAGGCGCAGCGAGTTTGATGCTTCGTAGTCCATATGATATGCGTTCCAGTCAATGTCGTGGCCACGGATGAAGGCTGATGCAACCAAGTGCCCCAACGTCGCCCAGCAGTCTTGGTTCGACTTAATTGCTGGCAACAGCCGGTCGTTCTCCTTGATGCCAAGATTTTGACGGACCATGGATGTATTGGCTTGGTCCGGGCCAATCTCGATCCAGATCGTGTTGTCGTTGACAAGGCCCTGGTTCTGGGCATCCTGCACGGCAGCGACAAATTCGACAGACTGCAGAGTCTGGCGAGCAAGATACTCGGGCCCAAACACGTTTTCACTGCCTGCGGAGACTATTCTGCCATGAAGAGTTGACGCCAAAGAAACAGCCGGGGTTGAAAATTGCGCTGCGGTCTGTGCTAGGTTTTGTAGGCCTCTGGCGACGGGCTCCATCTGGTCGGAGTGGAAGCCATACGGCACCGGCAGACGCTTGGTTTCAACCCCACGGCCTTCCTTCAGGTCTTTCTGCAGCTTCGTGAGCTCGTTTGAGGGTCCGCTGACGACGGTGGACTTTGATGTGTTCTTACAGGCGACGGAGCAGTCTACCAGTCTGAACTTGTCCAGCAGGGCCTGTGCCTGGTCACTGGCCATAGGTAGCATCAGCATGGAGTATTTGTCGGTGTGGCAGCACTCTTCGACAAGCAGTGCACGCCGGCCGACGAGATACAGCGTGTCGAAAAAAGAGAGCACACCGGCGGTGTATAGAGCGGCATATTCGCCAATACTGTGCCCGAGCACTAGGTCGGGCTGCAGGCCCCATGAGCGCAGGAGATGCACCAAGGCGATCTGCATCGCGACGAGCGACAGTTGTTCCTGCGCTGGCTGTGCCTTTGGCAGGGAATCGGTCCCGTTGATGTATTCGATGACAGATGGGAACCCATTCATGTCGCACACGGCTTGGCATGCCTTGATTGCGTCTCGGAACCGCGGGGACGACTGCAGGAGCGGCTTCGCCATGGCCCTGTAGACAGAGCCCTGCCCGGTGAAGGTGAAAGCCACGCCTCCGCGCTTCCTGACGATTTCCTCCGTGTTGCTCTGGTCCCTCAGCAGCTGCTTTCCCAGGTCCTTCATATTCTGGATGACCCAAGCTATTCGATGCTGATGGTGCTTGATGCGGCGCGCTGTGGAGGTATAGGCCAGATGGCTAGGGCTTTCGTCTTTGTGGGTCATGACATAGTCAAGGATGCGGCGCTCATTTCCCTTCATAGATTTGAAGGTGTGGCCGGAGCAGACGACAACGTGGTGGGTCCGGCTGTCTTCCTCACCCTCTCTGGTTACTTGTTCCTGCGATGCAGGCGGCGGGGACAGGACCATACACGTGTTGCCGCCGCTCGCATCGAAACAGTTGAGAAGAACCCTTTTGCCTGTTTCCAGATGTCTGCTCCCATCGGCAACGTGCATATCGAGTCTCCTGAGGGATGGGAACTCGGGGTTCAGCTGTGGAGGGTTGACATGGTTGTTGAAGCCAGGCTGTGTCGGAATGATACCTTGATTCTTCAGGACCATTGAGACCTTAATCAGGGCGGCGAGGCACGCACCAGCTTCTCCATGGCCGATCTGTCATGTGTTAAACTAGGACGACGATGTCCAACTAGGCTTTCTGGGGATATTACTCACGTTTGCCTTGACAGCACCTAGGACTAGTGGGCTGTCCCTTTTCTCGGACAAAACGTTGGCCACCGCCCCTACCTCGCACTTGTCTCCTGCCGAGGTGCCTGTGTCGTGTCAGAGAACGTCTCCATGGCGTTTCCGGATGTGTCCGTTCGTTTTGGCGATCTGTAGGGACTGAATAAATGTTCGGAAAAGTCCCGACGTACCTGTTCCATGAAGCTCGGCATAGCCAATCTCGCGTGGTTGTGCACCTGCGGCATCCAGAGCTTGTCTGAAGACTCTTTCCTGGGCCCCCTGGTGCGGATCTAGCAGATGAAATACGCTTCAGTTCTGGTACTCTCAAGTATACACAACCTTGAACAAGTTTTAAGGCCAGTGATCGTGGGTGACACTTACGTGTGATAGACGAGGCGTGGGCAGAGTGATTGCGTGCAAAGCCTACTAAGAATTAGCATACTATGCAGTTCAAAATTATTTTGACCAGGACTGGAGCCATTTCGAGTCGAATACGGTGATACTTACCGTCGATGACCGCCAGAATATTGTCGTTGTCCATCTCGGCATCTTCCAGCCGCTTCAGCACTACGGCAGACACAGACTCGCCCTGTTGCGAGATCACTTGTCAGCGAACGCGCCAAGCCCATTGAACCCAAGATTGGTCTTACCCTAGTGTAACCGTCAACGTCGGCCCTGAAGACCTTGCAACCTCCAGTGGGCGAGAGGAATTGGCCTTTTGCCAGACCAGCATATGCGTCCGGCGAACAGGCCAGCATGCCTCCAGCCGCCACGGCCATATCACACTGCCGGTTGACCAGCTTCTCGCAAGCCAACGTGATAGCTACGGCGCTCGACCCACACGCCGCGTCGACATTGAAGGCGGGTGCTTCCCACTTGAAGAAGTAGTGCAGCCGGCCCGACCCAAAGGCACGCGCGATGCTTGGCACGTAGTAGTTGTCGATGCCGTGCTGGTGCTCGACGTCCCGCCAGTCATCCGAGCTCTGCGCCACAAACGCACTGATGCGCCGGAGGTCCTCCCGGCCCGGGTTGTACCCGGCCGCCTCGAGGGCCTCCCACGTCGTCAGCATGACGAGCCGGTGGATGGGGTCCATTTGCGCAGCCTCGCGCGGCGATATGGAGAACAGACGGGCGTCGAACTGACCGGGCCGCTCTAGGAAACAGCCATATGGCAGCTCTGCGTCCGGGCCCAGCGCATGCTGCCACGCGTCGAGGGCGAAGCGGCTCTCGGGCACTTTTCGGTGCTGTTCTTTGCCCTCAAGGAGTGACGCCCAGAACTCATCGACGCTTTCAGACCCGGGGAAACGGCCGGACACACCGACGATGGCCACCTTGCCTGAGCCACTGCGGGAAGTTGGCAGCGGTGTCCAGCTGTCAAAGCCTTCGATGATGTTGGCGTCTACTTTGCGGGCCTGCAGGGCCCTCTGTAGTGTCGAGAGAGAACTCTCGCCCCCGATGACGACGAGTCTCACCGCCGATCCCTCCTTGACGCTGGCCGCAACTGCATTGACGGCGCCATCGTGGTCGAGGCGCAGTGTTAGAATGTCATCCAACGTTCTCTGCAGCAGGTCGGCCAGCGTTCTCTCCGCAAAGACTTGGCACGAGCTCGTAGAGGTGATCTGCACGGATGGAGAGGGCTTGCGGGCAGCAAGCGCGACGTTGCTTTGGAACTCGCCCATGATGGCCTCAATGTTCGCCTCTGGCAGATGAGGCGCATGGACCGACCCATTTGCACGGTACAGCTCCGTGATGGATGCGCGTGTAGCCACGGAACCATCCTTGACCAGCTTCTTCATCGTCGACGGCGGCCCAAACACCGCCGACCACGTCTCGGCCGCAACCGCAACATAGGCCCGATGATGTTGCGGCGTGCGATTCTGCTGGTGGAACGAGTCAAGTGCCGACTCGATCTCGTCGGCGCGCAACCCCACGAACAGGTAGCCCCATGTTCCCGGCTTGCTCTCCACGTGCCATGATCTGCGGTGAAGCTCGATGCGCAGCCGGAACGCGACGCCGACCATTAGGTTTGACAGATGAGCGAGATCTTGCAGGTTCTGGGCTGCGGAGAGGACCAGGGCAGGCAAAAGGCCTGTACACAAGCCTAGTGCGTGGATTGTCCTTCCTGATGACCGCAACATGGACGAGTCTTGCTCAACGTGCCTGCAGGACGCACAAGGCATCAGAATCTGGTCATAATAGGGGTTGAGGCTGGCGTGGTTCTCGACTTACAGCATGAGCTCGCCCAACCTCGCGACACATGTCAGCACTGTCTGGTAGATGCCCGTCCTATCAGTTAAGTTCTCGTACTCCTCCGGACGGGCCATGAGGTTCGCGAATGTCTCCCTATCAGGTCGATCATTTTCTGCTCTACATTGTCGTTGATTAGCGCACCGAAATGACTGTGCTCATCCTCGAGTGCCTGGAGGAAATGGAAGGGCCGGCCTATGGTTTACAGCCTCGTGACTCACATATCGACATCGCCGACAAGCTTCCTTGACTCAATGGCAAAAATATCTTCGGCATCTGACAACAGCTTTTGCGCCATGTGAGAGCTCTTTTTGGCTGTTGCGACTACATTCCGTAGCGATGGCGCAAAGTCCGCCGTCTGGTCGCCAAAGAGGAAGATTTGATCTTCTTGTGGCGAAGACATGATCAGAATAGAAGCAAAGATCAATGCGCACTACCTGCAGAAAGATGAATTTAGGCTCGAGAGCTCAAAGATTCATCTGAAGGCTCCTGTGGTCAAGAGCACACTAAACAATCCGATATAAGAAAAGGGCGACTTTGTCTAGGGCATACAGACAATAGGATTACGGGTAGGGTCCAAGGAATCTACCATGACACAGAATCGTACATAGATGACGAGTATAATATAGTACAATGTCGGTGTGTCAGCTTGAGGATATCTCATGGGTGCCACTGGTGCTCTCAGCAGAAACCTCAGGCTGACAGTACATGGATTTTAAGTTGGCTTTACAATGACGAGAATTTTAACATATGTAACGTTTCATACGTAATGTGCGGGAGTACATGGAAATATAGCTACTATTTTTGGAAATTACAAAAAAAAGGAATTATATTACCAAACGTATTTAAAAATGCCACAAATTATAAATAAAGTATTAAACACTAGTTTAGGTTATATCCATCAAAGAAATAGTGTAAAAAATACGAAGATTAATGTTAAATAATAAGGTCTAGGAATTTTTCTTTTTCCACGTCTCAATAATTTACGTATAGCCGTTTTAATTACATTTGTTCTTATATGTCCTTATTTCTTTATTTATTCATGGTACAAATGTGCGAAGTCCAACCCTCCCCCCAACCACCCCACCCCGTCTTTTGTCATGCATCAGCGTGCAAAGTTAGTCGGACATCGCGGTGATACTTCTATGGACTAGGGCTAGGTAGTTGGAAATAAATGAATGGTGGGCCTTGCGGTGCTAGGCTCCCTGATTCGTAAGTACATGAGACCTTCAGTTTGTACATAGTCCCATTCCCTTGTTCGAACTCTAACGGATCAGCTGGATAAAACTTTGTGATCTGCATGATAGAGCAGAGTCAGCAACTTTATTCTATTTCCAGATCTTTTCCCCAGAGTGATGATCATTATTGCGTTCTGTAATTGGTACGAGTACGAAAACCGGGGTTTTGTATCTTGTGCGGTGAGCTGACTCTTTTAAACCTTGTCAACAATAAGTGGACACTTGAGTGCCACGAAACTGGGCTGACCTGAACAGATGCGGGTATTTATTTATCCCCCGGTTACAAAGTGTGAAAGAACATCTCCGCCGAAAGCGAGGTCATACTCGAGACAATTTTGGGACTCGCGCTTGGTCAACTCGATCGTCCGTCAATTCCAATATCTTTTCACAAATCAACCAGCATCAAGCAAGACATGGCTCTCGCACCACTTGTTGAAGAGCTCCTGGAGCACGCTCGAAACTATGATGCAGTCATCCAGAGCGCAAATGAATTTGGCCAAGACAGAGAGAAAGATGAGGCCTATGTTAAGGCACGACAAGGATTGATTGATGGCGCCTTTAAAATCCGCCAAGAAGCTATGACGCCCGACCAAAGGCTACACCAGTACATGACCCGCGTGAGTCTGTCTATTGTTCCCGAGCAAATGTAGTGCAGCTTCTAATATTCACTAGGCCTACGATGTGTCCATTCTCCGTTTCTTCAACGCCTTCGACATCGGCAATCTTGTGCCTGATGAGGGTATCACCCTGGGCGACCTGTCCAAAGCCATAGCCATCCATGAGCGGGCTTTGACCAAGCTGATGCGGGCGGCGATCTGCCAGGGTCTGTACTGTGAGCCACGGCCCGGCCTGATCAAGCACACGCCAACGTCACAGCTATTTCGCATTCCGGGAATCCGATCTCTGTGCAAATTCAGCGTCGACACCATATTGCCCTCAATGGACAAGTTAGTCGACGCGGCCAGGAAGTGGAATGGCAGCGAGGACCCGGGCCACTCGGCGTACAACATCGCCCACAACGAGACGGGCCCGATGACAAAGTTCCCTGATGAGTCCTGTTTCAAGGCCATCATGAGTGCGGCCGACGCCAAAGGCCTCCAGTCGTACCCCCTGTGGGCACAGATTGATAAGCCCGGCGCGGTCTTCGTCGACGTCGGCGGCAACCACGGCTACGGCTCGCTGGCCATCGCAAAGGCCACGTCTCACGTGCGCTTCGTCGTCGAGGACATGCACCCCATCATCAAGAAGGCCAAGGAGCAGGAGAGCGAGCAGGGTGGTGTGCTCGTGGACCCTCAGGCCGGCCATCGCATCCAACTGCGACCCTATGATCTCTTCGCAGATGGCGTCCAGCCCGTCGCGCAGGCAGACGTTTACTTCCTCCGGGCCATCTTCCATAATTGGTCCGATCTTAAGTGCAGGGAGATTCTGAGCAATCACATCCCCGCGCTGAAGCCCGGTGCCCACTTTGTCGTGTGTGACATTGTCATGCCCGACAGGTGCGAGCCGTCGTATGAGCAGCATTACACATGCATCTCTGACCTCGCCATGTACGCACTTCACAACGCTTGGGAGAGGACTGAATCTCAGTGGCGAGAACTGTTCGCGTTTGTGCATCCCGGCTTCAAGCTTGTTGGCATGTACACGCTCTGGCCTGGCTCTTATCAAAGGTTTGTTGACTTTGAGTGGTCGCCACAAGAAGCCTGAGCCAAGAGACAGCTGCATGCTTGTCCGGTGATTGAAGGAAAAACCCTAGAGAAGCAAGGTATATTGGCGGCGTAGGAGGTCGAGGGGCCTGCGGGCCTGCCTTGGATGTCCTATGGGCAGTGACTATGTCTCCTGATTGGAAGATGACATGGCTAGTTTCTGCAAGACTGCCAGTGTACCGTTCGAATTGTGTTGGTTTTCCAGATCGGCATTAGTTTCAGTTTGAGTCACAATATATCATGCAATGCCATATCCCAAGGTTTCTGTCGCTGACTTTGTTGGTGTCATGTGCAAAGTTTCCCATCTCATTGAATTAATTCTTGAAGGCATGCCGATCAAGAATACCACAAAGCCGTCAAGATCTGTCCTTTACTAGCCCCTGTCAAAGTCAGCGGTCGTCCCTCGTTGTCATTCTAGCCAATCCGCCTAAGAATCACCCTTCCCCCAGCCCCCGGTTGTTGCGCAAGGGTCATATCACATCACCCAGATGTCATCCATATACCAGAAGCTTGAAAACCAGCAAGGCATATTCGAACTTGCCGTTCCACCAAGACAGCCAGCGTTCTCTTTCGATAGTCACCCGAAACGCAGATTTGAAGATTTTACATTCACACGTTGGCGGCTTCTTTGAATTTAAAAAAAAAAACATGTTTGTCATTTCAAAACCTCTAAGAGTCCCTCTAGAAATCAGGCGCATCAGAACCGTACGAATAATCGACTGCTCATGTACTGTAAGGTCTTTCGTTAATATTCCATCTTCGTCAATCCAATCACAGCCCACCCTTGGCCTTCTTCAACCAATCCGGTTCCACAAAGGGGTACGGCGGGTGCAGATCCCGGGGCCGCAGCCATCGATCAATGCTGTCCCACTTCACACATGTTGTCGGTGTATCAGTCACAGCAGTCATGTTGAAATGTTCCGGTTCCTCGGCCCACTCGTACGTGTAAACAATGTTTACGTCGGGCCGGCACATGATGTATTCCCGGATAGCATTGATGCAGTGAGCTTATCTTTCGTGTCAGTCCACTGTTGCTTTTCCTAATGACTTGGCTCAAGGTCAGGAGCTCTCACCGTGATGGCCATAGCCAATGAATTCATGGGGATAGTCCTTCTCAGGCGAGTGGTTCTTATAGTATTCATCCCACGCCAAGCCCTTGCGGATGTCGTTCAAGCAGTGAAGGTTGTGGAACGCACTGAGCACACCTAAGTAGTCGCCCGAATTCTCAATGCGCACGTAGTTTGAGCTGTCTTTGGGCTGGCCGTGGATGGAACGGAGTTCGTCCTCGCTAAGTCGGATCATTGCGGCTGAATGATGTCAGTAGCCGATACTATGGAGACTTCGTGTTAATGGCAAAGAGAGGCAAGTAGCTTACGCCACAAAAGATTGTCCCATGCAGCGTCTAGCTCGTCTCCGGGGGGCAGGTTCCAGGGGTGCGGCAACTCGCGCATGTGCGTCGGCCACCATTCCGGTCGTTGTTCGTATTCCAACCCGGGTATAAGACCTAGAAAAGCAGGCAATCAGCGGTGATCCGTGGCAAAAGTGTTATCTTGAGTGCACTGAGGTACGTACTAGGTCGACCATCCTCACAGGAGCACACTGGGCTGGAGCCATCATCTTTCGCCGGGAAGAATTTGCCCATCGTGAGAATTCCCATGATGGATTGTAGCATTGTCAGTATTATGACGAATTGCCAATTAGTCTTGACAAACTCGATTTGCCGGCGGAAGAATGATTTCTTTTCATGGCGGCCAAGCTCTCGGGTGTGGCTGCTTTGCAGAAAGCCTTGACTTTGTGCATCCTCGGCCTCGTCGAGCATCTCGCTAGAGGAATTGCCCCTGGTGAGGAGATGGTACGTCTGCTCTTTATCCTTGCTCCCGGCCATACTTTACAATGGTATCTGAAAGAAAAATTAGTGTCAGTCATCAGCTCGCACCGGAAACTACCCCATTGTGATGGAGCGTATACTTGGTCACCTTGGCTGTCTCCTGAAGTCTTACATGCCTTCCTATGTGACTGTCCCTGGGCCGTAATGTCTTCGATGATCGCGTGGCAAAGGATAATTGCAGAGTACTGATGTTTGATGCAAACCGGTGTTTTAGATTTCAAGTCAATCAAGATGCCAACAACAAGAAGTCGCCATGCAGGAATGAGACGTTGAACGGCAGAGTTGTTCTAAAAACCGAGAAATCAGATCCGGGAAATAATTGAATTTGCTGTCTTTCTGTCTGACGATTCAGAAGAGGGTCTCCAGGTAGCGCAGGGCTGGGCTAGATGCAGAACAGTATACCACAACAATGCCTCACTAGATGCATAATAATAAAATTGTGGTTTCTATTAAGTCGGAGTTCTAGATTCAATCGCGTCAAGCATTCCCCTTGTAAGCGACTCATACTTGATGCAATCAGAAAGCGAGATGTCTGGACTCCGAGCATCGCAGACCATCATGGCACCCTCAAATTGAACAATAAAGCGGAGCGGTTCACAGCTGACGGTGAGCCCGCAAGGCTATCAATCGAGCCAAGGCTGTTCGATCTCAGACGGCGACTGAGAATAAAGTTGATGATACCCCACTCCCGGAAGCTAAATCATCAGGTTCATACCCCACGCCCGAAAGCTAGATCTTCACAAGTAGTTACCACAGTACTGGACTGAAAGATACTTCACTGTGTTCCATGATTCAAGCGTGCCTGAGGCCGATCCTTGGCTGCTGTGTCCCAGCGGTGTATGAATCACAGTTCGGATCGTCACTCGGATTTCCGGAAACTAATGACCAAGACTCGATGTGTTCCTACAGTTGTGTCATGCAAAAATGTGAGTATGTCATGCCCGAAGCTGACAGTATCATCTCCAAGGCCAAGACGATATCGAGTGGATCACAGCCGGCCAAGTTCCGATCGACTACTTGGGACACCATGAATTGCATTTCCTCGTGCTTACCGACCGGTGCTAAGAGGATAACAGCACAGTTTTCTGACGTCAGACTGCTTTTGGAGAGGAAATTGCGGGGAAAAAAGTATACGAAGGCGTCTCGATGAGGGGTGTCCCTTTCTTTAACCAATTAATTTTTTTGGGGTAACATAAGTACATCTAAAATTTGGGTACATTCATTGATTAACTATAGACTGCTTTTTCCAAGACCAAAAAAAAACGAAGGAAAAAAATTGGGAAAAAGGAAAGAGGGAAAAAGAAAAAGGAAGAGAAAATAGAGAGGGGAAACCCTTAATTACTTCTACTTAAAAGCTCATCGATTTTTTCAATTATTGTAATGCTTAGATTGTAACCAAGCAAATACTTTATCTTCTGGCACCATTCGAGATAAATTAATCGTGATATCACTCTGACTAAGTTGCACAGAATTTTCAAAGAACAACATAAGGCAAACATCCGGGCAATCCATTGATCCTTACCCTGTGGGTGATACTAGGTTTCGAAGCCTCTGCCTCCTGCGGTACGTCTCTATCTAAATAGTTGTCTACTATTTGCTGTCACCTTGAACCACATCCAGCATCCCTCAGAAAGCACTCGGCCCAGATTACATCATTTGTACATCCGGATGTCGACTCTTGTTAGGTTTCCTGTCTGATCACAAAATCCGTGGCTAAGAACTGTACACGAACCAGGACTTTGCTGACACTTCTCGACGGCAAGTCGTCACCATGTCTGCATTTACGGCTCTAGTCGAACCCTTCGCCTCTGGCTTTGACGGCATAATTCATGATGGAATGACATCATCGTCATCGCCATGGTCAGTGAAAGTATGGGCTCTAGTGGTCGCACTCATTGCCCTTGGAATACACTGGGGCTCGACAGTCATTGCAGCAGAGCCCAAACCAAAGAGCGCATTGCTTCGGGGAATTCCCCTAGTGGGAAGCAAGGTTGGCGGCGAGTATCAAAGAAGGGAGCACTTTATGAAACATGCTTGGGATCTATTTCGCGAGGGCTCTCGGATGGTGAGTCTCGAAACTGACCCAAGTACAATGCAATCATATTTTTAACGAACAATAATGCAGTTCAAAGACCAGATCTGGCGCGTGACGACGGAGACAGATGAGCTCATTGTCCTGCCGCCCAAGTTTGCCGACGAGGTTCGGGTGCACGAACGTGTCTTTGACCGCAATCCATCAATAGAACGGGTGAGTCCTGTTCGCCCTGGGTTGTTGCTGAGAAAGGAATGACTGAGAGAACTCTAGCTCCTCGAGACCAGGTACACCGGGGTGAGCGTGAGACAGCCGCTGTTGGATCGCATTGTCCGCGTCGACCTGACCCACAAGCTGTCACGCATCAATATCTCGCTCTCCAAGGCCGTCGACAAGACCGTCAACCTAGAACTTGGTGAGCCAGATGAATGGAAAGAGGTCAACGTCATCCAATTCCTGCAACGGGTCGTGGCCATTGTTTCGGGATTCGTCTTTATGGGAGACCCGCTCTGCCTGGACGAGGGTTACATCCATTCAGCCATCCACTTCACCATGGACGTCGACCGCGCCTCACTGGCCCTGAAGAAGTGGCCCGCCATCCTCCGCCCGTTCATGCAGTACCGCATCCCGGAGCTGCGCACGCTGCGGGAGCACAAGCGCCGGGCGTACGACTTTCTCAAGCCCATCATCCGGGAGCGCAAGCGGCTGCTCCAACTCAAGCGCGCAGGTGACGAGACCGTACAACTACCGGACGACGCCCTCCAGTGGGCGATCGAACAGGCCGACAACTTCAACCTCAAGACCGAAGAGGAGCTCGCCTTCCTGCAGCTCGAGCTCTCGCTGGCGGCCATCCACACCACGACCAACACGGCAGCACACATCATCTACGACATTGTCGGGCGCTGCCCCGATGCCATAGCGGAGCTTCGGCGCGAGATCCGCGAGGTGACGGGGCAGTTCGGCGGCGTCATGACGGCACAGGCGCTGTACCAGATGAAGGGCGTCGACAGCGTGATGCGGGAGTCGTCACGGACGAACCCGGGCGTGCCCCACCGCTTCATCCGCCGCATGGACGCGGACTTTACCCTCAGCGACGGCACGCGGCTGCCCAAGTTTGCGATGGTCGCCGTCAACGCGCTCGACACTTTCACGGACGAGTCCTACTGCGGGGCCGAGCCTGCCAAGTATGACCCCTTTCGCTTCGTCGACTGGCGGACGGGCCGCAAGCCTGACCCGATTGGCGTCAAGAATAAGGACGCGGCGTATCAGTTTGTCAGCGTGACTAAGGAGAATATGTGGTTTGGTTGGGGCAAGCATGCCTGTCCTGGACGGTGAGTTCATACTCGATCCTCTGGGTGTCCAAAACCTCAACACGAATTTGAACTGACAGGGTGAAAATGACAAATAATAGATTCTTTGCTGCCAACGAGATCAAGCTCATCCTGGCCCGCCTGCTCCTTGACTATGACATCAAGATGCCTGACGGTCAAGAGGGCCGGTACCCGAACCTGGAGGTTGGCCAGATGGCTTTCCCGGACCCTTCAAAGACAATTCTTGTGAGGCGAGCTGAGAACGCTTGATGATTCGAAATGGGCAGTCAAAAGGGGGTTGTCATGGGGACTAACATAGCTTGGACAAATGGTGTCTTGTTGACCAGTCCCGTCGCCAGAGCGGTTCTATTGTGAATCCGCATTGTAACTGTTGTTTCCACAAATAGTGTTATGTCAGCTAGCAGTACCGAAGTACCTCTGTCCCTTGCAAGCAAACTGCCGCCCCCCCCCCCAGTCTATATACGCTCTACCCGCACAAAACACAAAATTTCTTACTCTATTAATTCCACTATAACTTTACCAAATCTTTATTAAAAATTATAAAAAAAATAGTATTAAGATCCTGATTATATTCTCTATCTAAATATATTTTTAAAGAATTTATTATTTATTTTCTTAAATTTATATAGAAAAAGTGTTTTTAGTTAATAAAATTATATAAAAATTATAGCTATATAGAGAATTTAATAAGGATCTTAGTAGTATTTTTAATTTTATTTTAAATAAAGATTTGGTAAAGTTATAGTGGAATTAATAGAGTAAGAAATTTTGTGTTTTGTGCGGGCAGAGCGCACACAGACCGGGGGGGGGCGGCAGTTTGCTTGCAAGGGACAGCTGTTTGATGCTGTCTTGCGCCTGGCGTTTTGGTGTAGGCAGGGTATGATGTCACTGCAGTACAGCGATCACAGTTCCACAGTGAGAGCACCTGCAAGGGTCTCAGTGCGACATGGCGGGTGAGCATTTGTCCCCTCGCCGTTGGCCCACTGCCCTTTTGGACCAACAACAATGAGATATTTATTCTAATCAAAACAAAGTGGTACGGAACACGAATCGAAACCTTTCGTCTGCTAACCCATCAATCCTATACGTCGCACTTCATCTAGAGTATTCATCCACTTCCTGCCCACTGTTTTACGAATCAGATGACGTCGGCTTGTGTCGAAAGACGCTCGCCACGATCTTCCCCACCAGCGCCTCGATAGGCAGGGGGGAGATCAAGTCAAAGATCGTCATGTCGGCCTTGACCTCCTTAAACAACCAGTTCCGAATCTCGATGGCCACGAGCGAGTTGATGCCGTACGAAGGCAGACTCCGCGCCACGTCGACGTCGCTGCTGCTGGCCTGCAGACACTGCGCGACCTTGTCCAGCAGCAGCTCCGTCACGATCCCGCTCGCCATGCCCTCGTCGCCGCTGTAGACAGCCGCCTCGAGACGGCGCTGAGGGCCCAGGTTCCCTCCCGCTCCAGCCACGTTGCCCTGCGCATCCCTTCCGTCTCGCTCCTGTTGCAGCCGGCCGTCGTTCGCCAGCACGGCAAAGCGCACGTCGTCGAGGTAGTGCGGGCGCGGGATACCAGCCAGGCACGCGGCGCGCAGGGACGCGAAGCCGGTCGGGACCTGCGGAGGCAGCATCATCGCACGACCTCCCGCCGCAGCAGCGACCTGGTCCTGGACCGCCACGCGCAGCAGCCTTCGGAGCTGCCTCTCCGAGATGCCAAAGTCGGCCGCCCAGTCCTTGAGGTTGTCCGTCATGCCCGTCTCGGCCAGCACGCCGACGTCCTTGATGATGCCCAGGTCGAGCGAGACGGCCCTTGCGCCGCGGGCCCGGCGAGCGTGGGCGAGGGCGTCCTGGAAGGTGCCGCCTGCGCCGTAGTTGGACTGGCCGATGTTGCCGAAGTAGCCCGCGAACGAGGCGAGCATGGTGAAGAAGTCCAGCTCGTCCGTGTCGGGGACCAGCCTGTCTAGGTTCCAGCTGGCCTCGACCTTGGGCCGGAGGGCCTCGTTCCACTGCGCCGCGGTCATGTTGGAAAAGGTGCAGTCTCGAAGCACCATGGCGCACTGCAAGACGCCGCGGATGGGCGGCATCTCCTTTGCGCACTGGGAGAGCGTCTCTCTCAGCTGGGCTGCATCGGCGGCGTCGCAGCTGTACACACTGACGTGGACGCCCATGGCCACAAGCTCGGCTACCGTGGACGAGGCCGAGGGTGACTTGAGCCCTGACCGTGACATGAAGCAGAGGTTTCTTGCCCCGAGGCTGGCCAGCAGTGTCCCCAGACTTCGCCCGATGCCCCCCAGCCCGCCGACGAGCAGGTACGTGGCATCCGGCCGCAGCTTCCTGGCCTCGAGCTCGCGGAAGGGATTTGGAGGCGCCACGGGGACCGTGCAGTCGTCGGACCACGAGAGGAGGATCTTGCCCGTGTGCCGCCCCGTCTGCATGAGCCGGAAGGCATCCTGCACCTCGGCGACGGGGAAGACACGGCAGGGGCTGACGGGTCTGGTGACACCCCTGGAGACTAAGTCCAGGGCACCGTCGAGGAGCTTGCTCACGAGCCTGGGGCGGCTGCGGATGATGTGCTCCAGGTCGAAGACGATGTAGGTGGCGCCGACCTGGTTGCCCGCGGCCGTCCTGACGCTGTCCAGGACGGCCTTGCCGACCTCGACGAAGACGCCGCCCGGCGCAAGACAGCGCCAGCTTTGCCGTTGCATCTCATCCGCCAGCGAGTTGAGCACCATGTCGACGCCACGGCCTTGCGTCATCCGCTTGATGGCGGACGCGAAGCTCGTGTCGCGCGAGGAGAGGATGTGGTCATCAGGGATGCCGTACAGCTGCCGGATGAGCTCACGCTTCTCGTCCGAGCCCGCAGTCGCGTACACCTCCATCCCAAGGTGCTGGGCATACTGAATAGCCACCTGCCCAAGCCCACCCGCCGCGGCATGGATGAGGACAGTCTGCGCGATCGCATCCTCGTCCGGGTCTGGACGCGCGATGCGGCAGAAGGCGTTGAAGGCCGTGCAGTGGGCCACGGGAAGCGACGCCGCCTCCTCGAAGCTCATGCCGTCCGGGATGGGGCGGCAGGACGAGGCGTCGACCCTCGCTACCGAGGCGTGCATGCCGATGGCGAGGCAGACTACGCGGTCTTGGGGCCTGAGGGTCGTTACGCCCTTGCCTACGCGCTGGACGACGCCGCTGCCTTCGGCTCCCTCCATTGTGCCTGGTACTCGGCCCAGGGCTATCATGATATCTTTGAAGCTAGACGTATACGTTTGTCAGAGGACTTTGATCTCCAAATCATCTAAGTGTAGGTACTTACTTCAAACCCGAGACAAGCACCTTAACTTCAACCTCGTTCTCTCCCAGTTCCCTGTTGGTATTGACATCCTGCACGAAATGCAGCGTGTCCAGCTGCGCCAACTCGCCGATCTCGAGCCGGATGGAACGCCTTGTTGTTGACGCTGTTGTGTCCCCATCATCAGCCGATGGCGACGGTGACTGAGATAACGAGACATGGTCCATAGCCACCGTCTTGGGCTGCTTCTCGTCGACATATTCGCTGAGAAGGTTGAACGGGACCACCCTCGATACGAAGAGAGTCCTATGGTCTCGGTCGAAGCGGAATTCCTTGTCGCGGGTCTCTGCATGTGCCTTCGTGCCCAAGAGGAGGCTGATCTGTCCCGCCGCGTCCTGCACGGGAAATTCTTCCGGCAGGTGAACAACGCGCAGGTCGACCCTGGCATCCTCGTTCATGACGCTGCGCGCCAGGCCGTCGACGGCGCCCTTAACGGCCACTCCGTTTTGGTCTGAGTTGTTACCCGGAGCCGTCACCCACAGGATCTCTGCATTTGCCGCGGCCGCCGAGTGGATCGTTTGCTTCAGCCGGTCAAAAGATGGCGCGTCCAGGTTCCCATGCAGCAGGGCCGTGCTGACCTCGACAAGGGACACTATGCGCGTGCCTGGCTGGATCAAGGACTCCGCGTTCTGCGACAATTCATGCCAAGTTGTGCGAGTCGTCTGCCTCACTCCTTGTGATTCGACTAGACGACGCTCCAACGCTGCAGCGAGGGCTGATGCCGGCTCGCTTGGGTCTTGAGCCTCGACAAGTAGCACTGGAGGCTGCAAGGACTTTGGAGGAGACTCTGCCGGTACGCGCGCCAGGACAGAGGTCGTTGTCTTCGCCGCGTCTTTCTCGCAAGGCACTCCCGTAGACAGAAGAACCTCGAGCCCCGCTTCCACCAAGGCTTGTTCGGCTTCAGCTCTGTTGTCCTCTCCCACATACTCGAGGCAAACCAGAGGATGGTCGCCGGTGATCCTCTTGGTCAGGTTTTGGAGGATCTTCGCTGCCGACCGCGGAGGCAGGCTGCGGATGAGAACCAGGCCAAAGTTCCCTTCTTTCAGAGGATGTCGACTTGCCGTCTCGGTCACCGTCTCCTGGCCCTCGGATGGCACCTCAACCAGCTCCGCTCCCTGCTCGTCCCAAAGTGCTACCCGGTGATCCAAAATATTGTGCCACGGGATACAATTATCCTTTTGGAGCCGGCTGACAACAGTCATGCGGCCTTCTTCCTCCCATCTGGGGCCGTCAAGCACCTCCAGCACGGGAACCTCGGGGGAGTTATGCACGACAAGCCGGAACACCTCATCCAGCGGGCCGGAAGCCAAATGGCCCGTCTTCGCCCCGCTCTTGGCGGCCACGCACTCCTCCAGGTAGCCTCGCAGCCGCGCCGGGTCCCGCACAACAAGACCAAGGTGCGGCTTCCACAAGACGAAGCCGCACGTCTGGTACGCGTCCGCCAGCTCGTCGGCGGTGTCGTCACCGCGGCGCTGCGCCTTGACCTGGGCGGCTCGGAATCCCCGGAGGGACAGGACCGGGCGGTGCGTGGCGTCCTCGAGGGCGTGGATCTCGCTGACGAGGTCCTGGCGGCTGAGGGTGTTCTCGATGGTGGAGAAGACCTGCAGGCGCTGGCCGGCGTCCCGGGGGATGTCGGCCGAGATGACGAGCTCGTCGATGGCCGTTGGGATTGGTGTGCGCGCCAGAAGGCCGACGGCGGCGGTGATTGTCTGGGTGATTGGGTCGAAGGTGGCAGGGTGGATGATGAAGGGCCTCTCTCCTGATTTATTCCCGGGAGTATCACGCTCCCCGGCCGGGTTCACCACATCCACGGTGCACACGCTTTGCGACTCGCCCATCCAGATGGCCGACATGTTCTGGAATGACGGCCCAAACTCCAGGCCAATGTTCGCCAGCTCGGCATAAAAGGTCTTGGGGTCAACAGACCTCTTACACAAGCCCTTTGCCTCGAGGAAGCGCTCCTGGATCTCACGCAGGGACACGTCCAGCTCCCTCGCGGCCGCACAGTCCGCAGACGGCGGGTCATACGAGACGCTCACGTATCCTGTACAGCTCTTCCGCAGCATCTTGCCGTCCGCGCATGTCGAGATGATGAACTGGAACCAGTCCGCCTTGGTGCTCCCCGTCACGCTGGATGCCGACGACGCAGCGGGCCGGGCGCAGATGACCATCTCGACGGGGGTCTTGTCGTCGACGAGCTCGGTGGCTGCGAGCATCTCGACGTCGCGCAGGTGGAAGGCCCGGATCTTGCGGCCGTCCTTGACCGCCAGCTGGCGTGCCGCCTCAACCGTCATGGCCACGTAGCCCACGGCCGGGTAGACCACCGACCCGTGGATCTTGTGGTCGAGCACCCAGTGCTCCTCGGTGGGGCGGATGAAGGCCCTCCACATGTACTCGCCCGCCACGAGGGTCGGCAGGGGCGCGCCTATGAAGCGGTAGTGTGGGTGCTCGCGGTTGCGGTATTCTACGCCCAGGCGGGACTCGTGCCAGTAGGACCTCTCATGGTTCCAGGCGTACGAGGGCAGCTGCTTGACTATGCTCCCACGCTGGGCATCTGTTGGGGCATTGGCACTGGCCAGGTCGACTTTGTCCAGACCTCTAGCCCACAGCTCGCCCACGGCGGTCAAAGACGTCTCGACAGCATCTTTTCCGCGCGAGAGTGTAGACAGGTAGGGCAGCGTGGTACCGCACGCCGACATTGTCCCTTGACACGGTGCTGCCAGCGCCGCATGGGGGCCAACCTCGAGGAGCACATCAACCGCACCCGACTGCAGCGTGGCCTCGATGGACTGCGCAAAGAGCACGGGCGAGACCAGGTTGCGCACCCAGTACGCGGGCCCGAGATCCGTGTACTTTGCCACGAGCCGGCCTGTGACGGAAGAAAACATGACGCATCCTTCACGCGAGGGGAGGGCCTTGATCTTGCGGATGCGCATGAAGTACTCGTCTGAGATGCGGCCCAGATGTGGGGAGTGGTATGCCGTGTCGACCTTGAGGCGTCTGTTGAAGATACCCGCCTCGGTCAGGAGTTTTCCGGCCTCGACCACCGCGGCCTCGTCGCCGGACAGCGTCACGCTGGAGGGCGAGTTGACACAGCCGACGACCACGACGCCTGTGGACCGCGGGACCTTGGCTACAAGCTCGGAAGCGTCCTTCTGCGACAGTCCCGCCGCCATCATGGCCCCACGGGGCAGGGTGGTCCTCTTGTCCAGGTTCCCTCGCCAGTACGCTGCTGCCCAGGCGTCCCCTGCAGACAGCGAGCCGAGTGCATACGCAGCTGCGATCTCGCCGCTCGAATGGCCCGTCACAGCCGCGGGCCGGATGCCCCACGACGCCAGGAGGTCGACGAGCGCCACCTGCAGCACGGTGCACAGCGGCTGGCTGTACTCTGCCGAGTTGATGTGAGAGCTGTCGGCATCTGCTTTGAGCTCTGCCCGTGCCGACCACTTGCAGCCGAGCTCTTGACGGAGGAACCGGTCCGCCTTGTCGATGCTCTCGCTGAAGGTCGTGTAGGCCAGGAGTTCGGTCCCCATGCGAGCCCACTGCGCCCCCTGCCCTGTGAAGACCATGCCTATGCGTGATTTACCGTCGGCGAGGGACTTGTGAACTGGAGCCGCCGGCTCTGACCCCGTGTCGGCGTTCTCATATGCCCTGATCAAGTCCTTGGTGCAAGAGACCACTGCGAAGGATCTGTAGCGCATGGCGGCTCGTTTTGCTCCGAGAGTATGTGCTACATCGCCGAGCGAGGCTGGTTCGGCCCGTTCTTCTTTTTCTTGCAGCCATCGGACCAGGCGCGAGGCCTGCCGCTTTATGCCAGCCTTGTCGCTCGCGCTGATGACAACGAGCTTCTTTAGACCCTGGCTTCCCCCGTCGTCTTGGACCTGTCTTCCAGATCTGACTGGTTTCTGGGCGTGTTTGTTGTACGCGTCCGCATCGTCGACAATGGCATGCGCGATCGTGCCGCTCGCCCCAAACGAACTCACGCCCACACGGCGCGGCCCGGGCCCCGACGGCCACGGCCTGAGCTTCTCGACCACCCGCATGCGGATGGCTTCCCAGTCGATGCGGGGGTTCAACTGGCGGATGCCGATGGTAGGCGGGATCTGCGCCTTCTCTACCATCAGAATGGCCTTTATCAGGCCCGCGATGCCCGATGCCGCCTCCAGGTGGCCGATGTTGCTCTTCACGGAGCCCACCAGGAGCTCCTTGGCCGGCCCCGGCGCTGCTTGCTTCGTGCCCATGGCCTCTGCAATGGCTTCGAGCTCGGCCGGGTCGCCGGCCGAGGTTCCGGTGCCGTGAGCCTCGATGAAGCTTGTGTCTGTCGTGGGGAGACCCGCGGCGGCATATGTTGTCCTGATCAGGTCGGCCTGCGCTTCGGCGTTGGGCAGAGTGATGCCGTTTGTCCAGCCATCCTGTCCCAAGCCGCTGCCGCGCACCACGGCTCTAATCACGTCTTTGTCTTTGATGGCACGCGACACTATAGCATATACATGTTAGCCCAAACCGAGTCCTTTCTCCTCCTGAGGCTTGACAGCAGACGAGAGATAAGTGACCACTTACAGGGCTTCAAAATCACAGCACCCAGTCCTTCACCACGGCCAAATCCATCCCCCCTCGCGTCAAAACTCTTGCATTTCCCGTCTGGGGAGAGGAACTTTTGGTTAGAGTAATAAAGGTAATACTCTGGGTTGAAAATTAAATTGGCGCCGCCCACAACCGCCATCCCGCAGTCCCCAGCCAAAATCGCATTACGCGCTTCATGCAGCGCCACGAGGCTGCTTGAGCATGCCGTATTTACAGTCATGCTCGGCCCCCGCAGGTTGAAAAACCAAGAGACCCTCCCCGAGATGTACTCGCTGATATGTGTTAGTCGCCTGCTCTGGAGCCCAAAGTATTGCAAGGAGAAAGATGGTGCTTACGGTCCAGTCCCCGTCCACGTGTGTAGCGGCGCAGCCTCCGCATCGCGGAACAGCGTCTCACGCCAGTCGTTACTATTAACGCCCATCCAGCACCCAGTGTCGCTGCCGGACAGCATCCCAGGCGACACGCCCGCGTTCTCGAACGCCTCGTACGCGACCTCCATCATCAGGCGCTGCTGCGGGTCCATGGCGGCCGCCTCGTCGGCGGTGATGCCGAAGAAGTTGGGGTCCCACCTCCGCACGTCCTGGGAGAGGAAGTGGCCCCCCGAGGTCCGCGACTTGTTCAGTGCCGGGCCGGGACCCCCTGCGAAGGCGTCGATGTTGAAGCGGTCCGCCGGCACGGTCGAGTAGGCGGATTTGCCCGCGCACAGCATCCGCCAGAAGCCGTCTTCGTCGGTTGCTTCGCCGGGGAAACGGCATGCTAGTCCGACGACCGCAACGGCTTTGCTGTCTTTGCCGTGGTCCATGGCAAGGGTCGTTTTGGTCTCTTTGTGTGCCGCAGCTTCAGATGACCTGGAGAGAAGCTGGGACAGAGGTGCCACAGCACAAAATATGTGGTGGGATTACACAAAGCCCCCAATTTAAGACACATAGGACCCGGGCGAGGCCGGATATGCAGAGTGAGACTGTGATGAAGGAGTGACTTGAGATTAGTTGAGCCCATCAATGTGTTTCGACGTAGCAGAGCACTTTTAGCAGAGGGCTTATGAATTCCTGGTTTCCTCACTGAGCGCTTTGAAGGTCCTTACTGCAAAGATATGGGAGTAACTGAATGGCGCGGGTACATCAATTCTATGAATTGTTGATCTTTTGGTAACGAGGACGCAAAATTAATTAATTGTGTAGCGCGATTTAGCACACAGAACGCAATTTAGTACTGAAAAGTAGAATTTTAACCATGTCCCTTTCTTTTCTCACAGGATTATATCAACGCTAATGAAAAGGCTGTTTTTAGTTTATATTTAATATTAAAAAAACCCGATTTTAGTATAGATGCATGTTTTAAATGGGAAATTTATCACTAAATAGTCTCCGTCTTTCTGATTTTTCTATACCACATTTAATACTTACATGTATGGCCGATGCAGCTGGAAGTCATTTTGTTAGCCGCAAATCCTCGGTACTTACCACCCTCACTTGTTCTGCCCTGAATGATTCAAAAAAGAGGGCCTAAGGTTTGTGACCAATTTAGAAGCCTCTCGGTCTTTAACGAAATTGCGGGTACATGGAACAGGTGATGTGGCGATTCACTAAATGGTCTAGAAGTTTAGTTCCGGCTCCCCCACAATGATCGGCATGATCGAAGCAGGCAGATCGTTACCTGCATGTGGTGGGCCCAACCCTGCCAAGAGAAAAGAAGTGATATTTAGAGTTAAGGACCCCTGTAAAGCCGCAGCGGTGCTGACTTTGCATACTGTCTTTGTCGGTTTCGTACCCCGAGTCATGGCTTCTCTGGTGGGGATGGGGAAACCTAGAGCTCTGTACACAGTGAAGTTTGACCAGAGCGGTTCGCATCTGATCTGCAAATGAATCGCCTCGGTCACGACGCTTGGTGGCACCGGAGGAAAACCTCCAGAAGCATGGTATGCGACTCCTGGGACGTCGGAGACGGGTCCCTTGACCTGTCTTGACGAATTGCATAGTCTCCTACGTTTGAGCGGTCAGTTCATGCTAAGAAATTGTGTTGGCTACTCCTGTTTGGCAATACGAACTTATCTGTGGAGCCTTGAATTAACTTTCGTTCCCTGAATACATGGGTTTGTATACTATCTTGATGAGACTCACTTGTGAAAAGTGAGTACCTATCCATGTAGATGCTTTGCGTTCTGAGTAATTAGCTGAAAGTAACGTGATCCAGTGACTGGTTCTCGATTTACATTCAGAATAGAGAAGGGGATCAACCAAACCCGGGCGATGCGAGCAAACGCGGTTTTCATTAAAATCTTGATTCTTTACGTGCAAGCAGCAGGTCTTGATCTTGATCTAGTTTTGAAGTTCATTGCCTCACAAGTTGGAATTTCCCAAAGCAAATTATCCAAGCTCTGGAACAAGAGTAACATTGAATCAACATCCACCACTAAGAAGTCTGACGGAAAATGAAGGCCATCAGCAATTCCACGTCCAACCTGCTTCATGTCACTGAAAGGTTCTACAATTGGAAGATGATGCCATCGTCATCGGATGTGTTCGTGTTGGTAATGCTGGTGTTGCTGCCAATCCTACTTGGCTTTGTGTCGAAAAAGGCTCTCCCAGGGAAACATTATCAGGACAAACTGTCGCATATACCCTATTCAGGAGGCGAAGGCAGCAAGAGGCAGCGTCTTAAGGAGTACAAGGTGCAGGCTAAGAAGCTCTACAGCGAGGGATACCGGAGTTTCAAGTCTCTATATCGCGTGCTTTCTCCGGAAGGTGTGTTCATTTCGTGATTCCGCCCTGGTGTCTTTCGCGTCACCACAGTATACATGTTGGCGAGCTACTCGCGGGTTTCGCATTGCTGATTCGACGCAGGGGATTATGTCTGCGTCCCATATCATCTGCTCAGCGACTATGCCGCGGCGCCCGAGGATGTGTTGAACCCGCATGCTCCATTTGAGGAGGTGAGCAAGCCGTGAAGTCATACAGACTAGGTCACCTCGCTGATATGGGACTCAAAAGTTTACGGAAAAGGCCATTACAAATGTTAATGTGACATCCTCGGCTCTCATCTATTCGGTGAAACAGGATCTCACGCCATCGATTGGTACGTGAATAGTTTTTAGTTTTATTTTCAACCACCAAAGAGCCAATGAGTACTCTTGCCAGTGGGGAGATCGAGACTGAGCAAAATTTTGGGCCTTCAGGAAAATCCATACCGGCGCTCAACAGGATCAGCCTGGATGCCGTTCTCTCTAAGACACCACCATGTCCAGACTGGACCGAGGTCAACGCGCACCAAGTACTGGTCAACGTAGTCACCATCGTGTCTGGGTGGCAGTTTGTCGGCCCCGACCACTGCCACACCAAAGAGTACATGGACCTCGCATCGAACTACGCCATGGTCGCGTTCGGCGGGCCTGTCCTGCTGCAGATGTTCCCCAAATGGGCTAGAAGCGCCGTGGCTCACGTGCTGCCGCCGGTGCGCAAGGTCTGGAGCTACCACCGACGCATCGCCAAGCTGCTGGGCCCGACAGTGCGTGCTCGCCGGGAGGCGATGAGCGAGGGACGGCCCGTTCCTAACGACATGCTGCAGTGGATGCTCAAGAACGCGCACAGGTTTCCGGATGAGATCAAGTCGGACGACGATATTGCACGGTTGCAGCTATCTTTGAGTGCCGTGTCGATTCATACGACGGTACTGACGGCAACGGCCATGTAAGTCCAATAACCTTCTAATCGAATTCCTCGTCTCGTGAATTACCGATTGGGAATGAGCTAACAACGGGTTCAGTCTATTTGACCTCTCTGTCGCACCGGAGATCATAGAAGATATGCGCAAGGAAATCACTCACGTTCTCGAGCGACATAATGGCCAAGTGAATGCAAAGTCCATGTTTGAGATGAAGCTTCTTGATGTAAGTGTGGAGATACATCGTGCCGGTTCAATCCTCCAAGGATTCAGTAACGGCCCTCTTTGCTGATAACTAACACGCCTTAGGCTGTCTGCAAGGAATCGCAGAGACTGAATCCGGCTGACCTACGTAAGTACTTTGACGTCCACAGCCACAATTCCTTGCAGGTACTCATGAAGAGAAAAACAGTTTCCGCTCGCCGGCGCGCAATGAAGCCTTTCATTTTTTCCGACGGCACGTACGTGCCCGCAGGGACTATGCTCGCAGTGCCTGTTCACCACATCGGCCGCGACCCGTCCTTATTCCCCGACCGCCCTGAGCAATTTGACCCCTACCGCTTCACCAAACAGCGCGGAAATGACGGCAAGGGCAACCATCTTCAGTTTGCTTCCATCACTAATGGCACGATGGCTTTTGGCTGGGGAAAAGCAGCTTGTCCTGGGCGCTTCTTCGCGTCCATGGAAATCAAGTTGATTCTCATGCATCTGATCATGCATTATGACATCAAAGTAAATGGTGAGGAGCGATATCCGAATGTGGCGTTTGGAAATATGAACATGCCAGACACCAAGCGGACCTTGTTATTTAGGAGCATCAAAACGCAGTAGCCGGATGTCATCTATCTGCCTTTTTTTATCCAGAAGTATAGCTCAACTAGTTACTTTGAATGCTTTTTGCTGATGAGTCTAAGACCCTCTGATGCGAAGAATCAAATGGAATGAAGTCATTTCTTGCATAAATAGAAACGGATGTTCAAGCAAGAAAATTAAGAATTCTAAGTTGTAAGATAGCTGAGAACTGTGTTGTACTCTGGATGATCCCTTGGGTTTCCCTGTTCAACAAAAGATATACTTGAGAGTTCACTTGAAAGTAGGTACACATTATGCAGGAAAAGTGAACACAGTGGTAATTTTCAAGATGCGCCATCTGCGACCATGCAATCTCATGGTGCATGAAAGAAATTGAAATTTAGGTGCGTATCTACTCCGACGGAGGAACTCGTGTACAGGTACATATGAAATGAGCTCACAAAGGGCTCTTCTGCCCTGATCCCACACTCGAGTGTTGAAAATTGTCATCACTCTCAAGCTGAAGCCGCCTGAAATAGGATGCTGAAGCAACACTTTAAAGTGTCTTCTAGACATTTCAAAGTTCCAACACAACATCTCCAGGTTCATCCACCAGCAGCTCCGCCGTCATATTCCCAAGCACCTTGCTCGTAAAATCCCACAACAAGCTCGCATCGTGAGCATGCCACGCCGCCCCCGTCCACCACGTGTCACGGTAACCCTGGAGCGCATACAGATCGCGGTAGAATCCCCGCCGGATGTCGTCGGGGTCCACCATGCAGGCAAAGTCGCCAAAGTCGCCGAACGCGAGCACGTCGAGCTCCACTTCCCCGTCCGCCCTGCCCTGCAGCCTGGCCACCTCGCCCGCGACTGCCCCGAGCACCCCGTCCCTTGTCTGGTTCTCCGCGCCGGCAGGAGCCCCGTACCAGAAGCTGTGGATGCGCTCGCTGGGCGTCGCCTCGAAGACGTAGCTGCCGGGCAGGCTGGGCACGCCGCCCGGGTTGGCGGGGTCGCAGTTCTGTACCTCTGCGGCGGGGAGGTTGGCGTCGCGGAGGACGCCGGTCCAGTAGTAGTTGCAGAAGAGGCGAGAGAAGATGCCTTCCTCTCTGGAGTCGAGGTGCAGGAAGGGTGAGAGATTTTCTTGGGTTGGGGGAATAGTCACCAGGAGCTTCCTGGCGCGGACCCGGGTGGTCGTGGCCGTGTCTGCTGTCTCGACGAGGACTGATATGTATCCTTCCCCGTCCGGTTCGCGGATGACTTTGACGGGGCGGCTGGACAGGAAGAGGCTTGCCTCGCTGTGGTGTTTGGCGAATTCAGCCGCCGTCCGTCTGTACAACTCAGCGTTGCCTTGTTGGAGGACAAGCATTTCGTTGTTGACGACCTTGCGCACGAGTGACGGGCTCAGGATCTTGGCTGCATATAGCGTCGGCACGTTGAGAAAGTCGCCGAAGCCCTGCGCCACCTGGAAGGCCACATTCAGCATGTCTTGCAGCTGGTGCTTCTGGACAAAGTCGATAAATGGCATGACGAGGTCCTCTGGTAACGGGTCGGGCAGATAGTATCCCTCGCTCAGGAAAGGGAAACTCCGCTCCATTATGTCTGCCCATCGCTGCAAAGCAGCAAAAGTCGCTCCTGGTGGAGGCGGCTTGAATTCTGCGGCATGATGCCCTGTGGCCAGGTTGTAGAACTGGATAGGGTGATCCGGGTCATTGACGGCTGGAAGCCTCGAGAAGTCGACGCCGTAGCGGCGAAAGTAGTCCCGAGCTATGGTGGTGTCTTCGAAAAAGACGTTGCCATATTCAATGGCGTGTCCATCGTCGTCATAGATGGTTTGACTGTGTCCACCCAAGGTATCATGTCGTTCGACAACAGCGAAGCTGAGGCCGTGGTCGAGCAGCCATGTTGCGGCGAAACTTCCTGTTGTACCACCGCCTATGATGACCACATCTCGGGTCAACTCTGCATTGGCTTCTACCAGAAGCCCAGAGGCTGTAAGGGCCAGCGCCCAATGATTCCATAGACTCAACTTGGCAGCACGCATTTTTTCGATGGCCCGGTCTCTCTTGTGCCCAGTCAAGCTCAGCGCGCTGGATTCTTTGGTCTCTGGGCTATTTCCAAGGTCTTTCCAGCAATGACTGACTGTAGACGAAAATGGGGACACGGAACTCAGAATTACTGCCGCATCTCACAGAGAGTAGGCTGCAGTATCACGGCGACCCATCTTGACCATTCTATCAGCGTTGAAATCGTGGGTAACAAACTTTCCCAAACCTGAGTCGGTCTGTCATGAGTTGATGGATCGGCAATAGTTGAGTCAGACCAGACGTTTGTCCAAACCCCGGATTTTAAATATTCATCGTTACTCGCATCGTCCAAAGTACCTTGATTTCAATGCTATGTACCATGTACAACGACCATCTCACTATTTCGATCCTCGAAATGGCGGTTTTTCTAATCTGTGCACATGATCGATCATGCACATGCTTTGCCAGGGGCCCACAGCACTGGGGCAGCTTTCCTCAGCACGTGTTTTGAGTCACCGCAAGGGACTCGTGCGGTGAGAGTCATGACCTCTGATTCACGAGAGCAGGTGTAGGACGCCACACAGTCTGGCGTCACGCCTTCGGTGACAATCCGTTGTAGGATAATCTCATAAAGTTAGCTTTCGGTGACAATCCGTTGTAAGATGATGAGATAAAGTTCGCCAGGATGGGCTCAAAGAGGGCGAAGCAACAGGGACGCTTCGTTCATGAGGTATCTTCGTTTGCCCAAGAGCAAGCAGTGGAGGTTTTGTAGTGCACGAAATGTTCACCTGGTACTTGTGCCGTCAGATCAAGACAACCCAGAAATATATAAATAGGGCAAAAAAACTGCTTACATAAAAGATAATAATACTGAAGACGAGAAATTTTTAGATTGTTTAAAATAATTAACGAACAAAAATAAATAACAATGACTTTTAAAATAAATTTACTGTATTCTTGTTTGATACGTGTGTAAACCATCACAGATTTTCGAAACATTTTAGTCGGTATGCAATTTAAAATTATAAATTGTTCTGAAGGCTGAGTAATCAATAGCATTTAAAAATAACACAAAAAAAATGTTTTAGTTTATAGTTTGGTATTAGTGTTTTGTCGTCGGAGTTTGCATTCATTTGTCAGGTTGTCACCGAGTCTGCACTCAGAACCGGCAGGTGCCCGAACGCTGGTTCACCAAAGCATCAGTACGTCACATTACAAGCTACCTGCATCTCTGTGTTATTGTATTTTGGGCAATAATATTTGGAAGTGACTCAAGTCTACCAACCTGCAGAAACTCGCTGGCCATCCTGTGGTCTCAACAACTACCGCACAGCAATGGCGAGGGCCTCAAAGGATATCGCCGGTCAGACTGGGCGAAATGTGCTTCTTCAGGTGCGTGATTCCGTCCCCGGGGGCTAAGAAAGGTGCATGGTTCACGGCCTTGACTGACTGAAAGCTGAATCGTGTAGATCCGGGAGTATGCATCCAGACGTGATTGTTGTCTCTTCATAGTAGCGGCCATAGCGTCAGCTATACAGGGTGCTCTTATGCCAATGATGGTCAGTCCATGAGAATTGATTTACACAAAGCGAATTATTGAGTGTAATGGGCGGCCCAGCTAACAATATTGTGATAGACCATCATCTATGGCGGCATCACAACCGACTTTGCGGCCATTGCCCAGGGCGATGTCACAGCCGACGAGTTCATACGCCGCTTGAAAAGCTCGACGATGTGGTACATCTACTTGGCGATCGCCGAGGCCACAAGCACGTATGCCATGTGGATAGGGTTCACGATAGCAGGAGAGAGCATCACCCGCCGGGTACGTGAGGCGCTCCTCGAGTCCGTGCTAAAACAGGGCGTGGCCAGCAAGGACGGGGCAGGCGGGGGAGAGCTCACGACACGCATCGGCGCCGACGCCGACCTGCTGCAGGAGGGGATCTCGAGCAAGCTGGGGCGCATCGTGGCCGCCGTGTCAGGCGTCATCGTGGCGTTTATCATTGCTTACACGAGGCACTGGAAGCTCGCCCTTATGATGAGCGGCGGGCTGTTCGGGTTCGGGCTGGCCGGTGGCGCCGGCGGCACTGTTATCAAGAGATCAACGGACCGCTTCCTGGGCGCACAGGGCGAGGCGTCTGCGATTGCACATGAGGCGCTGGCGGGTATTGCCATCATCATGGGAACATCCTCGCAGGATCGGACCACCAGGAAGTACAACGGGAAGCTGGACGCTGGCCACAGGCCGGGGATCATGGCGAGGGCGGCCAGCGAGGGAACGATCGGCGTCATCACCTGCATTGGCAGCTTGCTCTTCGCGCTGGCATTCTGGCAGGGCTCCCGCTTCGTACTGGCCGGAGAGGCAGACGTCGGGACAATCATCACGGTACTGCTCTCGGTGCTCCTGGGCACGGCGAACCTGGGGCTCGTGGCACCCAGCGCCCAGGCATTGACAACGGGCCTGGCGGGCGCGAGGAGGATCCTGGATACCATACGAGAGCCGGAGCCTGCGCGTGAGGGATCCGTGGCGGACAGTGAGGTCGAACCAGAACAAGGGCTGAAGCCCAAGGCGGTCCGCGGCAAGATTGCATTCCGCAACGTGCGCTTTGCCTACCCCTCGAGGCCCGACAACCTGGTTCTGAACGGCCTTGATATAGACGTGGAAGCAGGCAAGACCACTGCACTGGTCGGGGAGTCGGGGTGCGGCAAATCCACTGTCATCAAGTTGGTCCAGCGCTTCTGCTCTCCCGACCCAGAGCCTGGTTCTTCCATCGAGCTGGACGGAGTGCCCCTGGGCCAGCTCAACCTCGCATGGCTGCGCCAGAACATGGCTGTCGTGAGCCAAGAACCAGATCTGTTCAACACAACCATCTACGAGAACATTGCGTACGGCCTCGTCGGCAAGCAACCCCTTAACCAGCGGCTCGCCCCCGAGACGGAGCGAGCCCTGGTGTATCGGGCCGCCAAGAGCGCAAACGCACACGACTTCATCACAGCCCAGCCGCAGGGCTACGACACCATGGTAGGCGAGCGCGGCGGCATGCTTTCTGGCGGCCAGAGACAGCGCGTGGCGATTGCGCGGGCGCTCGTGGCGCAGCCCAAGATCCTGCTCCTGGACGAGGCCACGTCGGCTCTCGACACCAAGTCCGAGGAGCTCGTGCAGAACGCCCTGGCCGCGGCGCGGCGCGAGGGCGAGAGGACCGTCGTCGTGGTTGCTCACCGGCTGTCGACGGTCCGAGATGCAGACAAGATTGTGGTTCTGGCCAAAGGGGGAAGCGTTGTCGAGCAGGGCACATATGGCGAGCTGATGGAGAGACGCGGCGCTTTCCACCGACTTGCCAGTTCTCAAGCCGCGGACGAGCTCGCCGCCAAGCGTAGTAGCTTACGCGCCGTGCCTAGCGAGGCAACCTTGGCCATCACTGCCAGTCGATCCTCTGTGACGGAGCTCGAAGGTGACTCCTCTCCAACTGACGCACTCTTGGCCCGATGTGGGACTGGAGGTGGTGCTGGATACGGGACCACGGGTTCTCGAGCGACCAAGATGTCGCTGGAGGATGCCTTGGACCCAATCCCCACATTACCAGTCTTCCCTTTCCTCCTGCAGTCCAACTCCCAGTCACTGGCTCTTGGTGCCTTTGGCCTCTTCTTCGCTGTCGTCACAGGTTGCGGGTCAACAGCGCAGTCCTTCCTGCTTGCCAATGCCATCACGGCATTCAGCGAGTCGGTCGAGAAGGCCCAGGAGTTCCTCTCGGAAGCCCGCTGGTGGGCCATGTGGCTCGTGGTCCTCGCCTTCGCACAGCTGGCAGCGACGATTGTGCGTGGCTCGGCTCTCGCGGTTGTGACGGAGCGGTTCATCCTCCGCGTGCGCAAGCTGGCCTTTGGCCAGATGATACGCCAGGACATGGCTTTCTTCGATGCCCACGACACGGCCGAGCTGACGAACCTCCTGTCCAAGCAGGCCGCGGATCTTAACGGCCTGGGTGCCTCTCTCGTGGGCACATTCACGGTGGGCATCGCCAGCCTGCTGTCTGCCATTGGTCTGTCCATCGGCATCAACTGGAGGCTTGGCCTTGTCTTCTCGGCCACATGTCCGTTCCTCCTGGCAGCCGGCTACGGCAGTGGTGCTTTTTCCAGCAAGCGGGAGCAGCAGGCCCGCAAGTCGTATGCCGGTGCTGTCAGCTATGCTTCCGAAGCCGTCGATCTGGTCGCCACCGTGGCGATGCTCACGCTGGAGCCACATGTGCGGGAGCGCTTCCATGCCCAGCTTTCTGCGCAGGCCAAATACAGCACCAAACTGGCCTGGCTCACCTGTGGAATATACGCTGCCTCTCAGGCCGCGACGTATCTCTGCTTTGCAGCTTGCTTCTATTACGGCGGCTGGCTGGTAGGGAACAACAAAGCCACCATGCTGGAATTTTTCATCTGCTTTAGTAAGTCATCCCCACAGCGCTGTTCACTTTTTCAACACGAACAAGAACCATGACACAGACACTTACAAGATTTCTCCACCTAGCTGCTATCGTCACAGGCACACCAGCAACCGGCGGCTGCTTCAACTTCCTTCCAGACGTGCACCGGGCCACAGGGGCACTGCGATCCATTCTCGGCCTCCTTTCTCACAACCCTGTCATCGATATATCCCGCCAGGATGGCCTGCCGGTCGAAAAGTCCCAGGGCAGCATCGCCATGCGACAAGTCACCTTCAAGTATCCCACCCTGCCAGGATCTCACCCCCTCACCCTCAACAACATCAACATGTCCGCGAGCCACGGCCAGACCATCGGCGTCGTCGGCCCAAGCGGCAGCGGAAAGTCCTCGATCCTAGCCCTCATCGAGCGCTTCTACGACCCGCGCGCCGGCGCCGTCACCCACGACGGCGATGACCTGCGAGCCCTGCAGCTCGGCGCCCTGCGCGGGCACATGGCCCTGATCACGCAGGAGACGACGCTCTTCTCGGGCACGATCCGCGACAACATCCTCCTCGCGTGCCCCGACCCTGCCGCCGTGGACCTGCAGGCAGCCGTGCGCGCCGCCGCACTCGAGGACGTCGTCGCCTCGCTGCCGGAGGGGCTCGACACCGAGGTCGGGTACAGGGGGCTGGAGCTGTCGGGGGGCCAGCGGCAGCGCATCGCCATCGCGCGTGCCGTCGTCTCGCGCCCGAGCGTCCTGCTCCTCGATGAGGCCACGTCGGCGCTGGACTCGGCGTCTGAGGGCGCGGTGCAGGCTGCGCTGCGGCATGCTGCTGAGGGCCGCACCACTATTGCTGTGGCTCAGCGGCTGAGCACGGTGCGGGCTGCGGACTGTATCTATGTTGTGGCTGATGGCGCTGTGGTCGAGGCTGGGAATCATGATGAGTTGGTGGGGAGGGGTGGTTTGTATGCTGAGATGCTTAGTGTGCAGCAGGCCAGTCCACAAGAATAGGCGGAGCCCAAAAATTGCTACACCTGTCAGATTATACGTAATCACCGTTATTCTTATAGATTATTAGATAGGTCTTAATAATAACTTGATTATTTTATCTCTAGCTAACCCCTCTTCTTTCTAGTAGTTAAGCCTTTTTTACTAAAGCTAGTATAAATACTTAAGATACCCCTTTTTAATATAACCTTTTAGTAAATACAATATTATACCTTATGATTTAATATATTCTTTTAGACTTATAAGTATTATAAAGCTAGATAGTCTTAGTTTTTAATTACTTTATATTTATCATTTATTAAATTTCTTTTTAAAAAGATTTTATTTTATTGTTTCTTTACACTTTCCAGCCTTGATTATTAAAAAGATCTCTTTAATTTTCTAGCT
>JADAZS010000254.1:0-58707 GCA_014872975.1 Diaporthe citriasiana | reverse complement strand
TAAGTAAGTTATTAACTATAAGGTACTTTAAAAGCTTAGTAAATAGATTTAAATAGTTTTCTACCTTAAGGTTAACTTATACCTATATACCATAAAGCTTATAATAAAATCAAAGCTGTAAAAACTAAGTTGGGAAGCTTTTTTAGTTTTAAAAAAATATAATTTTGGCTAAAATTATACTATCTAGGTTATTAAAGGCTATTATAAAGATTAATAAAAATAAAGTATATTTAAACTATAAAAAGAGCTTAAAATATATATAAAATAGGGAAATTAAGTTAGAGCTAGGCTTATAATTATTATAATTTTAAGTATAGTATACCAAATATAGTAAATTATCTACTTATTCTGGTTTATAAATAATAGGAGCGGGGTGCTTGTACTTATACTAAATGGAGTACCCTAAGGTGGGGTTTCCTGATATGTAATATTTCTACATATAAGGCCTTTACACATAAGCCCTCTATATACAAGCCCTCTATATATAAGCTAGCCTTCTATATATAAGCTAGAGGGCTTATATATAGCTTATATATAGAGGGCTTATATATAGAGAGCTTATATATAAAGGGCTTATATGTAGAGGCCTTGTATATAGAGGGCTTGTATATAGAGGGCTTGTATGTAGAGGGCTTGTATGTAGCTTATATGTAGAGGGCTTGTGTGTAGAGGGCTTGTGTATAGAGGGCTTGTGTGTAGAGGGAAGCTTTTTAAAGATGTGGGGTAGCTCTTTTACTTAGTCAGAAAGTACTTAAGGTTTCTAGTAAACTGTTAGGAAAGATGTGTACTGGGTGGGCGTACAGAAAGAGCTGGGTAGGCCGACGCAAGAAGCTGGGTAGGCCGACGTTGGCTGCGTGTACAGTCAAAGCCTGCCAGGCCACCAGTAACATCCAGGCACAGCGCATGCTCATTTTGCGCTCTCCGGGACAGGTAGCTGATTCCTGATTTGACTACTGGCAGACAGGCTATCAGATGTTGACGGTCACCGGTTTGGGGTGGCTCAGATGGAGATCACGGGATCAAAACCGCTGCGCGAGCATGCCAAGCCGGAGGCGCTGGAACGGTTTGCCCCGGGATCTCGGCAGCTGACGCGAGTGGGCGGAGCCTGCAGAGGTCGCCTGGGCGGCCCAGGGACAGGTGATGATTCAGCCTGGCAAGAATTCTTTTTTTTGCTGCGCATGCGCTGGGTAGTAGCAGTGAATGGCACAGTCATCGTCGCCAAGAGTGGCGTTGGACGGAACCTTGGAAGGCTGACTGGTGACTGATGGAACGACTCAGACTTTACTGAGAGAATGCGGCAGTAGGATACTATAAGAGTGTCGGCGCCCCAGGCTCTTCGCCTTCAGAGCTGAACGTAGTCAAGTTGACAGCAGCATCAAGCCTGCAAGAACCATCCACATAAAGCGTGGCACAACGATTGACGCAACAAACAACCAACACAACACGAGCGATAAATAAATACAACAATCGCCAAGATGACCAACCCGGCTAAGACAGTATGGTGGGAGACGTACCAGTTATGGGACGAGGTGCTCCACCAAGTTGGAAAGGCGTACTACAAAGCAAGGCCGCCCAAGAAAGGATCGCGAAACAGAGCAGGGCCTAGGCCGGCCCTACCAAGATCGCAGGGGACTACGGGCAAGATCACACCAGGCGGAGGGCCCAAGCTACAGGCCCGACACGAACTTCGCGACATGCAGCTCGTCCGACAGCGCTCGTGTTCGTTGGGCGGGTGAGGCCCAACTGGCGAAGCACGCTATCGACTGCTGTTTGTATCATCAGCTATTGGGGGAGTCCTGGATGCTTAACACGGATGGGTGACTTGAGTGCTTTCAGGTCCCATGCAATGCCAAGAACAACAATTGCGCGGCCGTGGGCGTACCATCATTATATTCATGGCCACCGACAAATGAATTGTTTGGGGTGTTTGGCTTTGAAGTCGAGGATTTGCCTCCGCAGAGTGACGTGGCCCACCCCGCCTCAGCCACACACGGAGGGCAGACAGGGAAGGCCAAAGTTGGATACTGTGTAGGGGTGGTTGACGACGCTGCCGAGCCGGGCCCGCAAAGGGGCTGAGGGGCCTGGTGCAGTCAGAGTGGGTACCCGACACAAGCAGGCGGGAACACCAGCGCCAGAACACGCAGCACGAAGGTTGGAAGTTGGCATGGCAGGCTGCAGATCAGCCAATTTGATCGGTTTGAGGCCATCGCAGTGGTGGAGAGGACGAGTTTTATTACGGATGATGGTGCCAATGTGACCGATTCTGTTAGTACTCAATAGATAAGTTGATAGCAGCAGGCAGATTCCGCACTTGCGGTTCTCCCCAGTCAATCGGCCCCAGGCTGAGACACAGCCAAGCAGCCCGCTCTGCCCCCTGGGTCAGTCTCAACTCTCGAGGCGAAGGGGAAAAGAAGTAGCATCACTTTCAACGGATTGGCATCGATGATCCATTCGGTTGATCGACAGGGGACTGTTGTAGCGGGAGGGCTGGATCAGGTCAACCGCCGGAACACCAGGGAGAGCGCTCGCAATGCAGCTGTGGATGTAACAAAAAGCTTCGTGGGGAGCCCAAGAGATTGCACAACGGGCGCTGACGCTGGGGCACGCAGCAGGGGCAGCAAGGCGCCACCAGTTGGGGGCCCGAACTTGCTGCTTGGTGTGCTTGGCCTGCTTGGCCAGCCCTGATTGCGGGCCAGGTGGCCGCCCAGAGGAACGCCCAGCAGATGCCACGAGATGCCAGCAGATGCCAATGGTCTTGGCCGTCTTGGGATGGATTGCTTGAACCGAGCCGCATCAGCCCTTGGAAACGACAATGATCACACACATATGGATCCACGATGGCGTGCGCTGTTGAATGTGTGCGTGCTGAGAGTAGGCCAGCCCGACCTTGATGACGATGGACGCTGAACACGATGTTGATCGTGTTGTTGACTCGTGCCGGGCCAGTCAGGGCTGAACTGACTGTCAAGACTCGAGAGTCGACCCTCGAGACTGGAAAAGACCGCGGTCGCAGGAAGCCGATGCTCGAGACGTACAAAGCTGAGAGCTGAGAGGCCGGGGCAGACGGAGAGACGAGATTGAGATTGGCCCCTCCTGGGCCACTGCTGCAACAGCTTGCAACCTACCTGCGACTGAAGGCAGATTGAACGAACCCACAAAGTGAGGAACCCATACGGTGCAGCGTTGAAGGGCGACATGCCGCTGTTGAGTCTTAGACCAGGAGTCGCATTACCACAGTACCTACTATACCACGCTGCCATGCCGATTGATGAAGATGACTGACGATCGATGGTTGTGGAATGGCCGACAGAGAGAGAAAGAGTGAGAGAGTACGTGCACACTGTGTGGGTGTACCTGTCGACGGCCCGATAGGGGGCAAGGAGATCAAGACGGAGGGGGGGTCAACGGGCGATTGATTGACTGGTTCACTGGTTGACTCCGCGGTTGGCCTCGGGCGGATACGAGAACCAATAATGTACTGTAGTGTAGATGTTAGGTAGGTAGATAGTCTACGTATCGTCTCTAGCGTTCACCGTGTCTTCCGAGCAGCTGGGACCAAGGCCCCTCTCTCTTTGGTCTGTCTTGATTCAATGTTTCTGATTGCCATGCTCCAAAGTGACTGACTGCTTTGTGTGTCTCACTTCGCCCACTCGTCCTGTCGTCCTTCACACGGTCTGCAACATGTAAAAATTGACGAACGCAAACACAGGGCAGAGAAATTGCATTCTGCATCGCCACGGCATGTGCCTGTGCCCCCACTTATGATCTCTGCCTTCTGGGATGGCCCATCTCTTTTTGACGAGACGTTTCTGCTGGTTTTGGCCGGTCGAGCGGTTCCAGGCCCCGTCTCCAGGGATGGAGCCAGCGAATGTCCCAGAGTGATTGACTGCCCTCAACCTGGCAGCCCTGGCCAGATTAGAATTAGCAGCACCAGAGTCCATGAGCCCCTGAGGATCCAGACCCAGTCAGCCAGCCCGCAGCCAGCCAGCCAGTCAGCGAGAAGTGCCAGATTAACCAATCGTCAATCAAGTCAGTCCCCAATCAAGTTGGTGCTGGGTTGAAGGGGCGTGAGGGGGTACGTACCTGACCCTACCTCCCCAGCGCCCCGGACCCCGACCCACCCCGTCCCTGGCCCCCTTGTCGGTCCCTGCTCCCTGCAACATGGGCCAAACCTTCCCACCCTGGCAGCCCGGGCGACATGGCCGCCCAAATTGAAATTATCATCGCGAGCCATTGACGTACTTCTGGTACTGTGGCCTTTCTCTTCCTTCGTGCGTGTGGGTACAGCATGTGGTACTGTGCCGTACGGTGCTGGCTCTGGTACACCTCCTGCACATCCTCGTATCACAGTGACAAGCGACTGCGTCCGCCTCCAACGACCGAACCCCCCCTTTCCTTTCGTACCTCGTCTTTTTTTGCCTGTGCCTGCTTGTGCCCACCTTTTGCTCATCCACGATTCGCTGTGCTCCAACATTAATTCCTCGATCCTGATTTCTTCTGTCACTTCCTCCCTCTCCCTCCCTCGCCTCTTCCGTTTTTCCTCTCAGTTCATTCATCCTTTTTTCCACATATCCCCCCAGCTGTGTGCAGATTGATCAAGGCCTTTTCTCTTGCCTCTTCAGTTTGCCCTTCTGGTGTTTCTTTACACCCATCCATCTTGTTTGACTTGATCATTCACCACTCTCTTTGATACCAGTATACTGATCCTTTTCATTTGAAAAGAAGAAATAAGAAACAGACTCTTGCCAAGAGGTACGTTGGCTCTGCCTGGAGTGTTGGTTCGCGCCCTCGGCCGCGTTTCCCGTCCCTCCCCTGCTCTTGTTTCTCCATCTCCATCCCATCCCGCCTTCCAAACCTCATGCGTCCGATCAAACGTCAATGCCAGCCGTCCACGTCCTGTCAACGTCATCCCGTCCCGCAAGGCGAGAACAAACGGTGAAGACATCGGACGAGTTTGTCCTGGCAGGCTCCTCCCCTTTCCAACCCAGCCAACTATTTTTGTTTTTGTTTACTATGGGTCAACGTCACGTCACAAGTTAAAGAAAAAAAGAGAAAGGGTCACTTTAACTACCGGACATCCCGCCCGGGCAACTGACCCCATTCATTCACTTGCCTCACCTCGCTACTCATACACCTTTGACGTTTGCTAACGCGGCTTTTGTCTTGTCCAGATCGTCTTACTTTTAATATCAAAACATCCACGCTCTCTTGAAACCCACGCCAGCTTATCCCACACACATTCACAATGTACTCAGCCAAGCGAGTTGTGCTGGCTGCTCTCGTGGCAAGTGCCTCGGCCGCCGTCGAGCCCATCGTCGCCAAGGGTCAGCACTTCTTCTACAAGAACGGCACCCAATTCTACGTCAAGGGTGTTGCGTACCAGCAGGACACCGGCTCCTCTGAGGCCGCCAAGCGGTCCACGTCGAGCGGTCCCGATTACCTCGACCCCCTGTCCGACGAGACCCTCTGCAAGCGAGATGTCCCCGTCTTGGCTGCTGCCGGCACCAACGTGATCCGCACTTACGCCATCGACCCCACTGCCGACCACGACGCCTGCATGAAGCTGCTCGCCGACGCCGGCATCTACGTCATCTCCGACCTGTCGTCGCCCGACGAGGCCATCATCCGCAGCGACCCCCAGTGGGACACGGCCCTGTACAAGCGTTACACCTCCGTAGTCGACGCCCTCGGCAAGTACGACAACACCATCGGCTTCTTCGCCGGCAATGAGGTCTCCAACAACAACAGCAACACCGACGCCTCGGCTTTCGTCAAGGCTGCTGTTCGTGATACCAAGGCCTACATTGCCGACAACATGGGCCGCTGGATCGGTGTCGGTTACGCCGCCAACGACGATGCTACCATCCGCAACAACATGGCCGAGTACTTCAACTGCGGTGAGAGCGACGAGTCCATCGACTTCTGGGGCTACAACATCTACGAGTGGTGCGGTGACAGCACCTTCGAGAAGTCCGGCTACTCCGAGGTTGTCCAGTTCTTCTCCAACTACTCCATCCCTGTCTTCTTCGCCGAGTACGGCTGCAACACTGTCGACGGCGGTGCTGGCCGTACTTTCCAGGAGACCACCGAGCTGTACTCTGACGAGATGACCGAGGTCATTGCTGGCGGTATCGTCTACATGTACTTCGAGGAGGACAACGACTATGGTGGGTTATCATCATGATTGCGCAACCGCACACAGGCAGACCTAGATTTGATGCTAACAATTTCTCTCTACAGGTCTAGTCAGCGTTGTCGACAGCTCTAGCGTCAAGGAATTCAAGGCTTACTCCTCCCTGAGCTCCCGCATCGCCGCTGCCACTCCCAGCTCCGTCTCCATGGATGCCTATGAGCCCACCAACTCCGCTGCTGCTTGCCCTGCCATCGGTGCTTCTTGGGCCGCCGCCTCCTCCCTGCCCCCAACCCCTGACTCGGAGCTGTGCGAGTGCATGTTCAATTCCATTACCTGCGCTCCTTCCTCCAGCCTGGACGAGGATGACTTCGGCGAGGTCTTCGGTTACATCTGCGGTCAGGACCCTGACTCTTGCGCTGGTGTCAACGGCAACGCCACCACTGGTGTTTTCGGTGCCTACTCCATGTGCAACTCCACCCAGAAGCTCGGTTACGTCCTCGACACCTACTACAAGGCCCAGAAGTCGGCCTCCGACGCCTGTGACTTTGACGGCAAGGCTGTTACCCAGTCCGGCAGCAGCTCCAGCGGAGACTGCAAGTCCAAGCTCGCCAGCGCCAGCTCCGCCAACGCGGTTGCCGCCACCGCCACCGCCGGATCCGGCTCCTCCGGCTCATCCAGCAGCTCCTCCGGTAGCTCGTCCAGCAGCTCCCTGGCCACCCCTCTGCACATGAAGAGCTTCTTCAGCATTGGTGACATGGCCGTCGGTCTTTGGGCCGTCATGGCCATGGGTGCCGGTGCTGCCGTCTTTGCCCTGTAAGCAGGGTCAGCCAACAGTGCTGGTGAATGCCGACATTTCGTTAGAGGAGGCTCGAAGGTGTCCTGAGTCTGCATGGCGGCGTTGCGATGATATCCGACACCGCCCAGAGCAGTCGCATCATCTGCATCTGGCGGTGTCAAAAAACTTGCATTTTTTCTATGTAGGATAGAGACCTCGGTCTTGTCAGGAATTGATCAATTTTGCTATTCAGAAAAGCCAGAGCACGGTACCGGGATCGGACACGAGCATCTGATGTTTCGACATGTCTAATGCGTATGGCGTTTTACTTCCAGCTTCCGTTTCTTATACAAGGTAAAACAAGTGGATGGTTCGGGTATTAATGGTCCTGATATATTCCCAAGTTTAATGACTAAACTCTTTTCCCACACAAACAATATCACAACGCTTGAGGTTGACCCGGTGGTCCCCAGCCTTCAACTCGTAGCCATGTCCCCGCTTACCTACCAGGGGGAGGGGGGGTTACTGACTAGGTCACGCAATACATACATTTTTTATTATAATCTCAAGATTCAATCAAAATTTTAATATTACAGCAGAATACTATCAAAATACTAACAATAGTCTGTCAGAAATAAATCATGTCAAGAGGTTAACATTATGTCAAGATAATGTCAGCTTTATCTCTGTGTCAGCTAATATCTAAACTACTAGTTGGAACCTTATTTCCTCTAAATCCGCTACTATTTTTAGATAAGTCCGTAGCTCTGTAGATCCTTTCCTAGTAGATAGTTAAGCCACTAAATAGCTGATAAATAGGTATATAGGTACCTTTTTTTTTAAGGCTATGTTAAGGGCTGACAGTATATCACACTATGTCAAGAGTGCCATCATGTCAGGGATGTGTAAGTCAGGACAGACGAAACTTTAATAATACTGTCGAGACCTTGATTGAACATTGATATTATGTTGCCATTCTATTGACTTGGTTGCAACCCCTAAACAAAAACCCCCCTTCCCCCTGGTAGGTACCGGCCATGCGAGCGATTGTGCTTGCTGATAGCCAGGAAAGCCTGCTGCTGAAGTTTCCTACGGACTTCCAACAAGGCCATGTTGCACTGTGCGCTGATAAAACGGGATGCCTGTCGGTAACGGGCATCTGAGAACGATGTTCTTTCTCGTGCCTTGTGTGTGATGCCCCGCCTGGTCTTTCCCTGTATGTTGGCCGTCTCGGCCACCTGTCGACGCCGTTTTTGCGCGACACCCTCACCGCCGGCCCTAGTAGTGCCTTGTTCGATACAGGCATGCGAGTCTGGGACATGTTGGTTGCAACCACCTTTGCTAAATCCCGAGTCGAAAGTTGCAGTCTGCCCAGAGACCTCATTGTCGACTTTACACTTATCTTGGGGGGGGGGGGCATTGAGGATGGCGTGGTGTTTCGTCGTGTTGGGCCAGCACCGTACTGGCGTAGCCCAGAGCAGTGCAATGAACATGTAGGGAATTCGCATCTTGGTATTGTATCGTGCTATTGATTCCCGTCTCAAGGAGGGCTGGCGCTGGCAGCAACGACAAGATCTAGTGTCCTCTTGACTGTGTCGTTTTTCGTCCTATAAAGGTTATCAGCATGAACTGATCAATTCATAGCTTGGTGTTAAAACGTTCGTGCCCACCATCAAGCTACCCGGCTAAGGGACTTGGCTCTGACTTTGCTTTCATGGTTAACCGGTTGGTCTATGTTCTTTTCGACCCTTGTTAGGTCCGGTATAGAATGAATTGCCCATGTCACCTGCATGAACCATATCCTCGACGGCTGATTGCACGCTCAGATGTCAACCCCGGATGAGTAAGAGGCGGAACAAGTTTATGAGTTAATTTCTCACTCAATATTCAAGTCCATAACAATAGATTGACAGTTGGAGTCTGAACACCACGGACTTCAGGTTGCATGGGCGGGCACTACCCACAGCAAGATCACAAGCGATTGCCCATATTGACGTGGACAGCCTTGATCTGGGTGCAAGCCTCCAAGCCTGCCTCGCCCAGCTCTCTGCCAATACCACTCTGCTTAACACCACCGAAAGGGATTCTAGGATCGCAATCTTGGCTGCTGTTTACCCAGACCATACCTGCTTCAATGTTACTTGCAACCCTGTGGGCCTTCTCGAGGTCTCTAGCAAAGACTGCAGCTCCAAGCCCGTAAGTTGTATTGTTCGTCCTGACAACTGCTTCATCTTCGGTCTCAAAACTAGACATGACAACAACCGGGCCAAAAACCTCCTCGTTAAAAACTGTCATGGAACCAGTGACGTTGGTCAAAACCGTCGGCTGGATAAAATAGCCCTTGTCCCCAGGCATGTCCTTTTGCCCACCAGTCATAAGCGTAGCCCCCTCGGAGACGGCGGAGTCGATATAGGCTCTAACGCGTTCATGCTGCTTTGTGACTTGTGGGCCTTGGTACGTGGTCTCGTCAAAAGGGTTGCCCAGTTTGCTGGTGCTGGCTACCCTTTGTTGGAAGGCCTCCAGAAATGATACGTATATGGGCTTTTGGACGAGGACACGGGACGTCGCGGTGCAGATCTCTCCCTTGTTGGACATGATGCCAAAGTGAGACCACTTTACAGCCTGGTCGAGATCCGCATCATCGAAGACCAGCAATGGCGACTTGCCTCCTGTCTCGAGCGTGATGTTCTTGAGGGTTTTGGCGGCCAAGGCCATGATCTGACGAGCTGTAGATGTAACCCTGTGAATGCGACCTTGTCGGCTTGGGGATGCTCTACGAGCGCGACGCCGGCTTCCTTTCCGAAGCCGTTGGGCAGATTCACGACGCCGGCAGGGAGCACCACAATAGTGGAGCCCCGGACTCGTGACAGTATCGTACTCTGGAGTAGCAGCAAGATTTAACCCAATGGATGAGCCTGCATAGAGAGGACGTGCCCATCTTGGATTGTTCTTCCATGAAGCAACCATCTTGATCCTGTTGGACCCAGCTGATGGTTTTGATTCTTCCCTGGCGCCGCCCCTCCTTTGTCCCGTACTCCTGTGAAGGGGCAAGTTTCTTGAACAATTGAATTGTTCAAATTACGTATGGAAGTTGGTCAGGTTCGTCCTCCATCTCATTTGGCCTGGAAGCAGGGGCAGCTGGAATGCGGGTTCCTGCATGAATGCGGGGCCGGCCCTGGAAAGCAAGGGAAGGGGCACCCTTTCCCCCAGCCCCTCCCTGCCGACCTGCCAGCTCAAGCTCGAGCTCAAGCTCGCTGTTACATGCATGACCTGCAGTTCAAGTCAATCAATCCCATCCCACCTGGCGCAATCCCACCCTGACATTGACATTGACATTGGCATTGTCATCGTCCACACCACCCTCGCAGCCTGCGAGACTCTACACTATTTCGGAGACGAAACCCAATTACCTTCAAGAGGCCTCAGCGGGACATGGCTATTTACAACTACGTCAGCGGCACGATTGACTTGGCGCGTCGCCAGGCCGACCGCGTCGTGAGCCCTCACGACCGCCAAAAGGCCTACGACAGCGTCCTCGGCTTTGCCCAAGACCAGCCACTCTTGTTTGTACGCCGCATCCGACCGTCCTCGTCCCAGACTCGTTGCCTCCGTCCTGCACTCTGCTGACTATCCGACTACTTCCCACAGTCCTTCATCGTCGCCCAGCTTCTGCTCTCCCTTGTCCCCATCCTCCTGTTCGCGTCCTTCGTGCTGGGCACCGTCGCGCTCGCCCTGTTTACCGCCCTTATCTTCTGTCTCTTCTGGTTCGGCGTGGCCAGTATTGTCCTTGGTTCCACCCTCTTCGTCACCTTCGGACTCGCTGCCCTGGGTTGGCTGTGGCTCGTCGGTACATACCTTGCCGCCAACTTTGTTTACGGGCTCGTAGCCGGCAGCAATGATAGATCGGATCAGGCCGCCAAAATGAAAATGGAGGAGAAGTGGGCAGGCATTAAGAACAAGGGGCCTGCCACAAGAGATGGCGAGAAGAGTATCATCAAACACGAGACAATAGACGACGGTGTCAATCTTGGAGCTGGGCAGCTCGGGGATGCGGAGAAAAGTGCTTCGGGAGACTGAGGGTAGCTGGGACGGCCATCTCGTGGTGTTTTGAAGAATTGTACACGGCCGACGAAAGCTCGGCCGGATTTCGATCTGGTTTCAGGACCCGTTATTCATTTATTGATGTACTAGGCGAAAATGACCCTGAGCAGCGTGTGTACAACAAATCGACAAGCAGCGGGTCCCAACTAACGCTTCTCTTTCTTCATTTCAGGCTCTCTCGAAATGTTTGCCAAACCAGTACCGAATTCTAAAACAGGTCTTTGCTGCGCTACATTGCTCACTTCAGTGGTTGACCAGAAAGCTTCAGTGGGTCTGTTTCCGATCAAGTAAGTCTTCGAGAACTACGAGGCTCCAGTCAGTCCAGGCCGATTACACTCACATATCATGGAGTCGCACAGTTCTTTCTCGAAAAGTTGGCCCACCAAGTAAACGGGGACGATTCAACTCGGCAGAAAGAGCACTCTCAGCTGGCTATCCGCCCGCAAGTCTGACATTTCTGGACCACATGGCAGATGGAGGTGCAGGCGCCGCGTAGGTATTAGGAGCTTGGTCTTATAATTATCTACAGCTATTATCACTCTCACGGTACCGCGATCTCGCCTCACTGCCTCATTTCTGATATCATAGGCCCATGCGCCATCCGCCAGGACCCATGATGTCGAAAGCCCACCTAGGAAGACCGAGCCCTCCACGATACCGCCCGAAGTCTCTTGTGTGGATGATCGCTGCCACATAGTCCAAGATTCAAATGCTATGACAATGACAAAGCTGCCTGTTGTGGTACTCGCGGCTGACCTGGCCAGCAAACTGACATTAGTCTGTCTTGATTGTCACTGTTAGACAGGTATTCCGACCCTGGTGTCTTGTTCTCCCTTCCAGCTCGCACGCACAACTGGGAGCCATCTAACTCTTGTGGCTCTATTGATATTTTCAGCCTACTTGTACTCGGTGTTTTGCTCCAAAACAATATCGGGCTCTCCTTTCTACCGCCTCCTCCTTGGCGACGCATCGTAAGCGTTAGGATGAACTTAGTTGCACCCACGATCAGAACGACTAAGATAGCTATGATGGCAGCAACTAGGCCTGCTGATGCGACTCTGCTCAGGCCCACGGAGCTCCTGGCGCCAGCAGGCAGAGGCACAGGGCTAGCACCGAGACTCGACGTGCTCAGAGGCCCAGTGGTCGCTTTCGAGTAGTGGTCGTCAATGGTGTCTGTTCATCTGCGCTCGGGCTAACAGGCAATGATAATAAAAAGCTCTGTACGGAAAACATTGGTGAGCTAGCAACAGTGTTGTCCTGGGTAACAGCGAAGCATATCTGGTAGCCATGATGGGAATCGAAAATCATATCATCGGGTTTAGTCCAACTATATGCCCATGTCAACTGGATGGATGGCGAATACTGGGACAAATCAAGGATACCTGTGTCTGGCTCATCAAAGTATCGTACGCAACTGTGTGTACTCGGAGTTGTGCGAGAAAGGAGGAAGGATACTTACTGTGCTGTAGATGAAAGAAGAATGCCATATTTGCAACAGACATGATCGGTCTCCGGCCTAGTGACATCAAATTCGTAGTTGTCATTATCAAGATAAGAGATTTCTACAGCTGTTGAAATCATGAACCGGGATACATCTGCGCCTCGAACCTTGGAATGTCGAGGTCACTACAACTAACGCACGTGTCATTTGCAACTTCGCCTTCTGGCAAGGCTCGCGGCCATGACTGCAATGGCTTCAATGTCATGGGAAGCGATGTCATCAAGATTCGGGTTTTCCCTCTTTCGAATCGAGGGTGAACGGTAGGGTAGCCGGGAGCAGTAGAAGCTCGAATCGAAACAAGACATCAGATCACCATCAAAGGTCTGAATTGATGAAATACAGAAGACAAAAAGTTGAATTGTTACTGACGCTGATGGACCAGTTTTCGCAAGGCATAGCGTTCAGTCAAGTGTCTGGGAAGGGCGATAAGGCACTCGAGATGCTTATGGTGAGTCGCTCAAATTTGTGCTTCCAACTAGGCGTGATTGAACAAGCAACATTCTGCGACTTGCAGACGACTCCTCGTTTGCACTCTGTCTTGACGCGCCCAGTCTATCAGAGAGATTGGATACTCAGGAACATTCAGTATTGGTCTTAATAGTGATACCTCGGGAAATCCATGCATACAATTATTTCAATGCGACGATACTCGGTCAGAGTTCCGATGTCCACATTCCGTCGACATGACCGTGCCGGTTTACAAGCAGCGGTTATGAATTTATATGTAACTCACATGCCTTGTGAGGTGCAGTTGGCAAGGCGGTCCTAATACTCATTGAAAAGAGGAAAAATAATCAAGAACACTTCCAAGCCTGCCGGATTTGAAATCCGTCATGCCCTGTTGCCTCTGTGCATCCACTACACACGCATAAGTGCAAACCGAGAGACTCACTCAACAACCCATCATAGAAAGAGGGTGAGTGATAGAATGGTGGATTTTGATACTTCACCTCGGAAGCGTAGACCCCGTGTTCTGTATTGTGCTGTGACATTTGTATTCAGGAAACGAGCCAAGCCTGCCCGGGTGTATACCTGCTTGGTAAAAGCAGCCGAGGGACCAGTCTCCAGGGCAGTTTGTCTTGCTTCTGCCAGGGGCCTACCTAGGCAATCTGCTTCACACTCCTTCCTGGGATGCTAAGTCCGAGTCTTGTCCAAACTGAGACGCTAGTGAAAATGGCTATTACAAGAGATGTTTATTCTGTTACACTCGAGTGCACTTGCCTTCTATTCCTACCCACTATCACCATATAATTCCTGCTCACTAGCCACATGGGTCAAGACAACTTGTAAGGAAACTTGAATTGGCCCGTCTGCCGAAACTAAATCCAGTCGGCAACAACATTTTCACTCTGATTCCCGGCTCGAACGGACCAGTTCGGTGATCCACATTTCTTTGGTTGTTCTTCCTTGGCTCTACAGTAAAGCAAGAGCACCGAGAACCGCCATGCCCAACGAGCCAACAGAGCCCATCGTGGCCGCGCCTGCAGTGCTCGAGGCACTTGCGCTGGTGTCCGTGGCAGTGCCCGTGCCAGAGGAATCCGTAGTTGCCGCCGTCTCGGTGGCAGACGACGAGCTCCCTGTCGTGGCGGTAGCACCAGTGCCCGTACTTGAGTCAGTAGCCGGCAAAGCGGAGCCCTGAGAAGAGGTTGAGCCGGAGGCAGATGCTGTAGTGCTCGTACTCCCGGCACTAGCTGAGGAACAGCTTTCGCCGGCATTGATGGCAGAGCAGAAAGCATCGGCTGCTGGGAGGACCTCATCTGCCTTGGCGGTTAATTTATGTGGACTTGTACGATATTGCATACGGCATGATATAATCCAGGAGAAGGTACCTACTGAGAGCGACCTGTTGACCACACGCAGCGAGCACGCAAGTGGTGGCGTTGGTTGTAATGTCGGTCTGGTGTTGGCTCGTACACTGACAGCTATAGTCCGTCTCTCCGCACCCGACTGAGCCAGCTGCTATCATAAGACAGTCCCGGGCACATTCTGGGATCGACGAAACACACTGGCTAGAAGCTAGGCCTGCGACGGCAGTTAGGGCGAGGAAAGAGAGCTTCATGTTGATTATGTGCGATGTTCCAGCGGTACAGACGCTGCTGGGAATCGAGAAGGACCGAAGGGTTTGATATTGTCTTGAATAGGCCTGACAGATAGGCAGCTTCTCAAGCAAGAATTGGAGACGGGAATGGCGACCAACACCAGCTGTATGCGCAAAGCTGGGGAAGTCGGGGCTTTAAACCCTCAGCGAAGGGCCAGTTGCATTGCAAGCGCTGTTCAAAAGGCCCGCCCATTGTCGTCGCAGTGCAGCAGTCATTACGAGTCGCTTCCACGCAGATCCATGATAGATCGAGGGGCACCATGATGCTCATTGGGGAATGGCAGATCGGGCTGGAGGGTGCATGCGCATCCTCGCCAGATCCTGACCACAGACCGGGAGCCGTCGACAGCTTCTCCGCATGATCCTCCCCCCTCTCATGCCTCTACGACGTCGACTCCATATGACCCCAGAATGTTGCCCGGTACTTCGGCAGGGTTTCAACCGACCGTAAGCACACTGACAGCGCGTATATGGGCTGATACCTGGGTATGGTGGAGGGATGCGGGGAGCTCTGCATACAGTTCTGAAAGGGTCACCACCTCGTTATGATTTAATAACAGATTCACGAACCTATGCCGGTGCTGGGACTCACACCACCAGGCTCTTCTCTAGGTGGGCGCGGCATCTGGAAGAGCGCTACGGTGGCCCCCCTCTTTTTTTTCTTTTTTTTAACGAGTTTGAATGACATTGTTTCGCTTCCAGTATGAACCTGATGTCCCTTATCTGTCGGTCCTAAAGGGAAGCTGTGTGTACATGCGTATAATCGCGCCTGTCCGGATGAATTGTGATGTCTGGGATGTGACCTGGAGCAATATGGACCAAATAAACTACCTAGGTACTGCAAGCCACGTCCCAGCTCGGTAGCACAGTGTGATCCCGTCCAGTCAGAAGCAGAGATGCCCTGAACCGGGCCCCAGGGATCAATCAGCTCCTTGGGGAAGCTCCAAATGTCGATGTAACGCTGCCGAGTTCGGGGCGTAAGCCGCATGGCCGTGTACCAAGTACACATAGAACTTGGGTCGATGGCCCAGTTGCTTCCTGCCTTTTGACAAAAACATGGCAGCATGAAGATGAAAGATGTAGCCCAAGGCACGAAAACATTTTCCTGACATGACAAAATGCGATCAGTAACGGATTTCCAGACGCGCATTACAACCTGTACGTGCATGAATTCAGATTTGTACCACTCGTTCGCTGAACCTGGCCCAACCAAGCCCTGGAGTCTGGAGTCTGGAGTCCGGAGTCTGCGGGACATGTGGGGCTGCCGTCGTCTCCATGGTGCACCGGGCCAAAGCAGTGTGGCCTGTGCCCTGACTACGGCAGACAGGCGAGAGTTGATATCTACTTAAAGACTTTGCCAGACATACCTCTATCTGGCTCGGAAGGGGAGACTCATGATGAGCTTGCTGTGCTTGCCGTCGCAGGCGCGAACCGGCTGATTACCTATGAGAGAAACCGGTTTCAACGACCCTGGATGACAGGCCTGTTTATGACGACATTACAGTACAGTGAAGGCACGACCTCGCCTGTCCCGGATGGTCGCTGCCGATGCTCAAGGTCGTCCTTGAAGACCCCGGGTGTGTCGACTCACAAACCGTGAATATTGAATCAACCCCAGGCGATGTGTAACCAGAGTCAGATATTCCATCTATACGTACAATCTGTTCAGCACATCTGAACGTCCATGCTCACCTACAAGCTGGGCTAGCTCCTAGGATCACAACCAGAATCACTCTCGTTGTCTCTCACTCACACACCAAGGCCCGCCATCCACCTGCGGTTGTACAGCACCAGGCACCCCCAACCAACATGGTCAACTCGCTGGACATCCAGCTCCAGAACCAGACCAGCTCTCGCCAGGTCTGGGCCTACATTACTGGTATCGCTATCCAGAACGACTGGAAGCGCATGTTCCTCAAGGCCAACGGCAGAGATGTCTACTACCCGGAGCAGGTGGCGTCCATCGGATCGCCTCTGGCTGAGGACTGCGCGATCCCCCTCGGCCCACCGGGCAACACCGTCTCGGTCCACATCCCCCAGATCGCTGGCGGCCGGATCTGGTTCGCCTGCGACAGCAAGCTTCACTTCTTCCTGAATCCCGGCCCGGCCGTGGTCGAGCCCTCGGTCCTCAACCCCAGCGACCCAAACGCAAATGTCAACTTTACCTTCGCCGAGTTCACCCTCAACGGCGACCAGGTAAGCTCACTCCTGTCCTGCCACGGATCCCCGTCTTTCATGTTTTGCAATGTTCTAGAATGCGACACTTCGGGATCCGTATCACGACTAACGTCACCCTTAAGCTGTTCGCCAACATTTCGTATGTTGACTTTGCTTCGCGTCTGCCCATTGCCCTGACGCTGCAGACAGCTGGCGGAGGGGTGCAGCATGTGTCGGGAATGGCAGCAAACGGAATCGATCAGCTATGCGACGGCCTGCGCCAACAGGCACAGAAGGACGGCAGGCCATGGGACAAGCTGATTGTCCAACCTCGGGGCCAGCCGGTTCTGCGGGTGCTGAATCCAACACACGGCGACGCGGTGGGAGCCAGCTTTGCGGGCTACTTCGAGCCGTACGTCGAGCAGGTGTGGCAGAGGCACAGCAAGAGCCCGATGCGTATCAGCACTCAGGCTGCAGCTGGCATAGTGGCCGGCACCGTCAACAGCAAGAACGAGCTCGTCTTCGGCAACGAGCCCTTCCAAAAGCCCAACAGCGCAGACATCTTTGGCTGTAACAGCGGGCCCTTCACGACCGGCCCATCACCGTACCGCAACAGCATCATCCCCCGGCTGGCGGCCGCGTTCCAGCGCTCGGCCTTCCTGAGCGTCGACGACCACCCGTCGGACCCCTCGACTTTCTACCGTAGGCACCATTCTCCTCCTCCTATGGATCCTTGCCTTTCGTGTTTTGGAATGTCCCAGAATGCAACACTTTGGGCTTTGTAGCAGGTGACTAACACGTATCAGAGCGAGATCCGACCAACCATTATTGCAGGATCTTGCACGCCGTCAACCTCGACGGCAAGGGCTATGCCTTTGCGTACGACGACGTGCAGCCGGACGGAGGAGCAGACCAGTCGGGCAAGGTAAACGCCGGCGATCCCACGACTTTCATCGTGGCCGTTGGCGGCAACAATGCGTATGCTGGGGATCGCATGGCACCCCCGCCAGCAGCTAAGACGGGCCCATCACCCGGCCCTCCTGTTCCTACTGCGACGAAGCCAGCTGCCGGCTCTGCCCAGGCCTCCCGCGATGGTGCCGGTGATGATCCGCAACAAACGCACGCCCAGCTCAAGCCTCAACCAGCGCATGTGTCACGCATCGAGCGGCTCTCAGAAAAGGCGCAGAAGTGGCTGCATAGATGAGGTGCCCCCACCAGAATAGGCTGTCAGGACGAGGGCCGAACCGGTCCCAATTGGATCAGACGATTTTGCAATACTTGAATAATCGTCAAGGGTTTTGGTGCGCTTCAGCAGTATAGACAAGTTTATGATACCCCTATGGACATTCCCACAAAGTACCCTACACGACATACCTAGTCTAGACATATTTAAAAGGAGCTCGAAGTGTAGCTCCTTTGATTTCATATCTTCTTCACTGCCAATGTGTTAGAGATTCTGAGTTGAGCTGCTGTGTAAGCCGATCAGGGGTACCTTGCCAAGCTGCTTGGGGGCGGCCCCACCCCACCATGCCGTGACGCTGCTGGGTTGGAATGCCCCTCCATGTCCTTGATAGCCTCCAGATCCCCTCCCAACCTTTATTACTTCTCGCCCAAGAGACCAAGAATTTCCATCCTTGAACCCCAAACTGGCCTCTTGAGCTCAGTTGTATGTGCTTTCAGGATGGACTACGACACAAAGACACGTACGTTTTGGCACCCCTTTGCCTACGGAGTCAATCCATCGATGCGAAGATTGACCAGCTTCCAACTCGCGCAGCCGGGTACTCGACAGGCGACAAGACCTCGTTTGGGTGGTCCACGGCAAGAGACAGGTGGCCTGTCATAATAGTCTGTCCCGCCTCCATCTACTCTTCTCCCTGTCCTTCCCCTCGAGCTATGCACGTCTGGCCGCGAGCTGACTCCTTGCGCCTCGAGAACTAGACCCAAGCCATCGACGACGTGTACCGGACCACCTCCCAGAGCAAGGACCCAGCCACAACCGAGGAGGGAAAGAAAATTGTTGATGAACTGGCACGCTTGAAGTATGAGGTCCAGCACGACCGGGAACTGGCACCCATACGAGACGATGGCTTCCCCGACGTCGAAATCTACAACAAGGAGCTCGAGCGGCTGGGCAACCCAAGCTGGCTCAACGTCAACTGGCTTTACTGCGAGTGCTACCTCTTCAGGCGCATAAGCACATCCTTCGCCCTCTCCGAGCACTGGAAGACCTACGACGTCTTCGCCCGCCAGAAGATCAGGACCTTCCGTTCCTCCCGCCCCGCCGTCCTCGAGCTTGCCGCCCGGTACAAGAGCCTGGTGAAGCAGATAGAGGAGGGCCACGGGAAGCCGGCCGATGAGGAGGCGGAGAAGATTTTGTTTACGGAGATGTGTGAGATCTGCCTGTGGGGGAACGCCACAGACCTGTCGCTCCTGACCAACCTTACCTACGAGGACATCCAGAAGCTGCAAGGGTCTGAGGCCAGGAGGAACGCCGAAAAGAACATCCTCGTCAACGACCTGCCTGCCGTGTACGACCTGCTCAGGAAGTCTAAAGCCGAGGGCAAGACGGAGCGCAGGGTAGACATCGTCCTCGACAATGCTGGCTTCGAGCTCTTTGTCGACCTGATCCTTGCCGGATATCTCCTTTCCTCGGGCCTGGCTACGCACGTCGTCCTCCACCCCAAAGACATCCCGTGGTTTGTATCCGATGTCCTGCCCAGTGACTTTGCCGAGCTACTCAACGCCCTGGCAGGCCCCAAGAAATTCTACGAGACACCGTCAGAGGACGAGGTGCTTCAGGACAAGACGCCGGAGCCGCTCGCGGATAAGGAAGCCGGGGACTTGTCCTTCTTGTTCCAGACCTGGAGCCAGCTCTATGCTGAAGGACAGGTCATTCTGCGGCCAAACCGCTTCTGGACGCACCCGGGCAGCTTCTGGAGGCTGCGGAACGTGGCCAAGGAGCTCTACGACGACCTCAAGACGAGCGACCTTGTCATCTTCAAGGGCGATCTGAACTACAGAAAGCTCACTGGCGATGTAGGTCTTCCGGGCTGCCGCGAGGCTCTGGCCCGTCACCCACAGGGTTTGCTGACTCTTTCTATAGGCACAATGGGATGCTTCGACGCCCTTCGCCGAGGCAATTGGTCCTTTGGGGCCAGGATCTGGGCTCAACGTGCTGGCCCTGCGGACCTGCAAGGCGGACGTCGTTGTGGGTCTGACCCCTGGCAAGGACGAGGAGCTGCGTGCGATGGACGGAGGAGGAGGCGACTCCGGCGCGCGAAAGTGGGCATGGAACGGCAAGTGGGCCGTGGTGTCGTTCTCATCTGGGAAGTGAGACTTTGCATTAGACATCCCCTTATCTTCTTGTGTCGCCCGCAGCGGTCAAAGATTAGAGCTAGTGCCTATACACAAGACGACCAATAGAAAAAGGACGTGGCATTTGTCTTGAACAGCCAGGGGGCCATACTGAGGGCCTTCCTCGAGGCCGAAGGCGCCATTATTGTCTTTGAAAACACCAGCCCAAGCCGCGAATAATGCTGTAGTGCCCATCATTGCAAATGGGAAATCTACACACTTATACAATGATGTGTGGTGGTGCTTATCCGGTTTCGCGTGGACTGGACAAGGAAACACAAGAGGCCAAAAAAGGGGGGGAGCATCGGCGCTTTTGCGATGGCGTGCAGGCTAAGATCACCAAGCCGCTAGAAGGCCCCCTTGCAAGGTCCAGAAGCTCGGCATATCTCCAAATCTGTGTAAGTACTACGCACATTATAGTCTGTGGCGGTTAAGACGAGGGGTCGTCTGGACTTTCAGGCGCTTTGAAATATAAAAATGCGGCTGATCTCTTGTTAACGTCGGGAAGCTATAATCTTACTCGTATTCACCGGTTGCCACCTTCGCCCAGCGCTATAGCACTTGGGCCCCGTCATCACAGCAGAAGATGAGCTCCTCCGAGCAGCCGGAGAAGGAGACGGCGGTCTTCAGGGACCCGGTTGGTTTCGACACCGAGAACGGAACCACCACAAGCCACGACGCGGGCGTTCTGGTCAACGCGTCAGGCCATGCCCAGGAGCTCTCGCGCCGTTTCAACCTGCTCTCCCTCGCCGGCGTGGGCATAACAGTGGGAAACGTGTGGCCGGCAATCGGTGGCACCATCCTCGTGGCGATATCCAATGGCGGGCCGCCTGGTGTGTTGTATGAATTCATCACCGTCTCCTTCTTCTACTTCCTCGTCGCGGCAAGCTTGGCGGAGCTCGTCTCTGCGGTCCCCAGCTCGAGCGGCGTCTACCACTGGGCATCCATCACGCCGGGGCCAAAGTACGGGCGCGTCGTGGGCTTCTTTGCGGGCTGGTGGAACTACCTTGCCTGGTGCATGGGGGCCGCCAGTATGGCCGCCATCTTTTCCAACACCATCTTGCAGATGTATGCCGTGAACCACCCTTCGTTTGTGGTGCAGTCCTGGCACGTCTTTGTGGTCTATGTCATATCCGCCTGGCTTGCATGCGCCGCAGTGTGTCTGGCCAACTCCGCGATGCCACACCTGAACAAGATCGGCATCTTCACGATCTTGGCCGGCTTCTTCATCACCGTCGTCGTTGTTGCCGCTATGCCTGGTCATGACGGCCGCCCGCCGCATGCCACCAGCGACTTCGTCTGGAAGCAATGGACGCAGGCTCTAGGTTACCCGGACGGCTTCGTGTTCGTCGCGGGCATGCTCAATGGCGCATATAGCATCGGTGCCGTGGACGTCATCACGCACCTTGCGGAGGAGATCCCAACCCCTGAGAGGAACGTCCCGATAGGTATGGCTCTGCAGCTGAGCATCGGCTTCACCACTGGGTTTTGTTACCTGGTCGCCATCATGTATGCAATCAGCGACCTGGGCGTGGTGTCCGAGTCGGCCTACCCCATCGCAAAGATCTATGAGCAAGCTACGGGCAGTGCTGCTGGAGCATGTGGGATGCTGGCCCTGATCATGGTCAACATTGGCCTTTGCGTGGTTGGTCTGTTCATCACGACCGGTCGCACCCTCTGGACCCTGGCTCGGGACGGCGCCACACCGTTCCCGAGCAGACTCGGGAAAGTGAACCACAAATTAGACATGCCTCGAAACTCAACGTTGGCAACGGCTGTGCTCGTCACGATCCTCGGGTGCATTTACGTCGGCAGCACGACCGCGTTCAATGCTCTCATCGGCTCCACAAGTCGTAAGCATCATTCTTCTCCCTTCACAGATCCTACAGATTCCCGCCTCTCATGTTTTGGAATGTCCCAGAATGCGATACTTTAGGATCCACAGCAGGTCACTAACACATATCAGTGTTCTTCAGCAGCTCCTACATCGCTGCTGTTCTTCCGCACCTTCTCAGGGGCAGGAAGGGAATCAAGCACGGTCCCTTCAGAATGAAAGGATGGGTTGGCTTTGCGGTGAACGGCCTGGCTTGCGCGTACTTGATGGTGTGGTTTGTGATATACTCGTTTCCGTACTTCCTGCCCGTGGATGCGCAGACCATGAACTACTCGTGTCTCATCTGGGGAGGACTGACAACGATTGTCGGGTTGTGGTGGTTAATAGGCGCCAGGAAGGGCTATGAAGGCCCTCAGACAACGGGTGGTTTACTTGAGGCAGAGGAGATTCAGGGTAGCTGATAGCATCCAGCCTGGCGGTTTCTAAAAACCCTGCAAGATATTTCGAGTATTTTTAAGGGAAGAAATGAAAACAATCATAGTAGATTGCCACCTTGTCCATAATGTGGGAGAAGGTCACAAGGCCGGAATATGAAGGCATACTTAGGACGTTCTCCCAAGGTGATCCTGTGCTGGGTTTGAACCAGCCCTGTCTCCCATCTTCCACGGTAAATTCATTCATCCCCGAATTTCTAGCCATTTCCATTTCCGTGAACTATGTACCGCCGTACGCCAAATGGTATCATGACATGAATATCAACTCTCTATGAGGACTCGCGCTCTTCCAGTCATCTTCTCTAACGAGACGGCCCTGTGCTGTTACATTGACTCTCTCGGCTACGCTCGCTTCCATTTCAATAAGCATTAGTCGAAAAGATCGCCTATCCTGGTCGTGATCAACTACCATGAACGGCAGAAGAGTGCTTTTTCGAGCCACGTAGTCGATATTGAGTCGTATGCTTGTAAGCTGCCGATTCATGTGAGGATGAAACACCCGGTACTCCTGTGATGAACCCACAAAGTCACCTGGTGGTGTTCGAAGTCTCAGATGCGCAACACTAGTATGGAAGGCAATCAGGTCGCCTGAGAGAGCTGTTTCACCCTGTAGTAACTCATTCTTGGACTTTACGGCTTCCTCGTCGGGGATGAAGTGGCTGCGAAGTTCGACACCCATTGTTGATAGATGATCGCCACCTGAATATGTACATGGAGCATTTTGCCCAAGAATTCTGATATCCGGGGTCCCAGCTTTGGAAAATACCAGAAGGTTACTCATGTTCGCAGCTGAGCTCAACGGCTGGATACCGACATCAGCTTGTTCCCGCCGATAGATGCAGCCCGTCCATGACCAAGATGGAAAACCTGCCCGGCGCTGAAGGCTGGTGTCCCAGAACCAGCAGCCCTGGATCACCTTGGGGAACATTCGCTCGGGGATCGCGTGATATTCCGGGCCGATCAACGGTTCAAGCATACCAGCGACACCAGGAAACGCATTCTCATGTCGTCGGTCCTGCTGAGTGTGCGCTGCATGCATTTTTTTTTCACCAATTCCCTGAAGAGCGAGAGCAAATCCTTGCCATCCCCAGCAGTCTTTCCGTCAAGCATGGAAGTCAGTGATATCAGCCCCTCTTCCGACCTTGGAAAAGTTTGCTTGGCTTCCTGCTGAACGTCTTCTCTCCACATGGCTGAAGCGCATGAAAAGAAGATGACTTCCGGCAAGAGAATCAATGTCCTGCGCGAGCGTAGCTCTTCCTGAAATATCCATCCTCGTGTCCTCCAAGGTGACACCTCTATTCCGTACTTGGTGCTGGAAGGAACCTTCATGAAGCACAACCCAGGCAGTTCATATCGACGATGCTTGTACACCCTGTCCTTCGCAAGTGTGACGCCAGGCAGCCCTTCGGAGCAACTATCTCCATCAGCAGCCACGATAGTCAGATCAGCATGTCGGTAAATCTCGTGCATCTGGGATATCTGTCCGTGACGAGAAGCTGCATCATCTTGCACAATGCACAAAGCATCGACCCAAATATATCGGTGGCCGATCTTCTGAACTAGGTTGATGGCGTCTCTCATAGGTAGTTTGAGGAACATCCACATGTCTCAACTGGCCATCCAACATCCATTTTTCCAGGACTGCTTTCATCAAAGTCGGCTGGGTAACATATCCCCACACGTAACTCAACGTTATGTAGCGTACCGGATTGTGCGATGCTATCGGAGCAAGACACATTTTATCAGCATCTATGAGAATCAATCCAGGCGGATACGAGTCTTCATTCCGCTGAGAACAGAGCTCATGCTTGTCATCGCACCGACTAAGCCAAAGCTTGATTATGTCGACATCCACTCGTTCTCTTACTTCTCTTGCCAAGCCACATTTTCCCTTCTGCAACGGAACAAGCACGCAAATATCCTTGGCGTGCTCTCTGTATTCCTTCCTGAGAGACATTTCTGGAGCTTCCTCAATACTCCGTTCAAAGTCGAACAGGGCTGACAAATCCGATCGAGACTGATCGCCAGGCTGCTCAGTGGCTGGTTAGGACGCTTGCGACAGGTCTGAAAGATCTGAAGTCGTGCTCAAGAGGGGCCTCCTAGGTCGCAGGCGCAAAGCTTTCTCATCCCTCCGAAAGTCCTGCAGCCTGATTGCTGACCAGTTCTCACGCTTCTCCAGGACGAGGTCGACTTTCTCGATGGAGGTCCATCCGAGCCTGGGCTGTGTGTGTTGGTCAGGTGGCGGCACATGGTTCTTGACAGCCGATTCCTTATCAGACTACATCGCAGCCTCGAAATTGTATTTGATTCGATCTAGGTCAAGTTCCCCAGGCGCCGAGAGGTCTTTCATCGAGGTGCACACCACGTAGTTCTGTGATCATTCGTGTTGGGAGAATAATTTTTCCATCAAAGCCACCGTTCGAACGACGCTATCTTGATCGACGGTGGCATCGGAATTATCCTTTGAAATTATCAAATGTCTAGCCTGGTCCCATAAGCTTCCCTCATTGGAGCCAATCGGTCCAACCCGGTCTGCATTTGATGTATTCTGGATTATCTTTGGGCTTTGAGGATCTTGCTGTGAGCGAACTTTTCCCTCTTCACTGTCACGAGAGGCAGAAAAGTCCTCAGCTACACGTTCCGGCCCGTCCTGGCCAGTATGTGCAATGTGTTGCTGCGATTGGCAAGGAGGCGTGTTGAGCGCCAATTTCGTCGTGCCTTGTGTTATCTGAGATTGGAAGACCTTGTCTAGTTAGGATGTTGACACCCTCAATGACAGGGGTATGTTCTATCAGACGATCGAGATTGAGGTAGAGTTGGATGAAGCCTGGCGAGTTAGTCAGTCTATGACTCCAGAAAAGATTTGGATAGTCGGAAAACAAACATGAGCCTGGAGATTTCCTCCTCAAATTGGCCCACCGTTCGGATTTCATTTTCAACAAGCTGACAAAGCGCACATTCAGGCGAGTACTCAGTCTTTTTCCAGGAGTGAACTATTTTCGGTTCATCTCCGATCGGGTTGCAGCTTCTCCCACTGCGTTCGCATCAGGGCACTCTTTGAGCACAAGGCGCACAGCGACATCTCAAGTGCTTGAATCCTGGCTGACAATTTCCCGGTTTTGTGGATAACAATTGAAAGTATGAGAAGTAGAGGATAAACGAACGATGGGTGGCCCGGCAATTGTATGCGGAACCTGATGGTTCAGCCGCACCTGGGCATCCGGGTTCTAACGAAGGAGTGCTTTGGAGATGGCCACATGTGCAGGACTCCGACGATACTACTGTATTCAGCTGTTCAGCTGTTCCGGGCAAATTTCAGTAACACGGCGTGACCTAGGTCCCTACAGCTCGGCAGGTTCCCATCGCCTGGATATGGCCTGTGTCACAGTACCTACTCACAGTAGTGGCCCACCATATAAAGCACTATGGCTTGGCCTATAGCCTGTAGCTTCTAGTCTTCTCTTCTCTTTCCAACAATAAGTTCATAATAGCAACCCTATCAGCAGAACTGTGACAGCCTGTGCTGGAGCAGGGTAATTTCTACCAGGACAACGTCCCACGGGACTCGGGATTTTTACACCACTACACAAGGTTATCTAAGAGGAAAAGACTGGGAAAGTTGTCAATGTGTTAGACGTCAGGAGGACACCCACTTATACCACGGGATTCTATTAGGACCTTTTAGTTGCGTCTTGGGGTGGGATTTCTCGCTGTCGAACATTTCATATGAACCAGCTGGACACCTGGCATAATTTAGATGTTCCAGTCAAATCAAGTCTCGAAAAGCGATACATAACAAATACAAACTATTCATATATGACTTTTAAGAGCAGGACCGCCAATAAATGAAATCAGGCTAGAACAGGCCATTGTCAACCTACCGTAGCATTAGGAAATGTTTCCCAGCCCCGTGAATTCTGGCTTAATATGGATGTTGTGGAGTTGCAAGACCTTGGATTTCAAATTTGTGGCCGTACCACTCAAATTTGAAAGACCAGAATCTGGAGCTTACCTCAATTGCGAAACTTCGTTTCTCTAAGATGAGTGAACTTCCATTTTTCTAAACCCCAGATCGTACCATCGGATTGGTGTGGAAGTTGATGTCTGGTTCCTTTCCAACCAGCCAAATCGCATTTGGACCAGTTTAGAGCTGATGATCGGGATCGCATTCAGGTGAATAATCTCTCAGGAAAGCTCAGAAGACATAGAAAGGAAGAAGACTACCATGTCATAGGACGTGAAGTGCTATCCGAAATGCTCCTACACAAAAGTATCAAGAAGTGACCTAGTGATGAAATTGAGTGATAAAGCGAAACCAATGACCAGAGTCACAAACAAGAATCACGGTCACTTTTCCATGCCGATAAGATATGTTGCGCGAAGCTTCCGCGTTTCCAGAGCTACCAAACATTCCTTGGACAGCCTGGAGAGCACACTCTAAGAAGACAATGCTTCATGAGATACTGCTGCAGAAGAAAGCTGACCAGGAATACGAGCCTACAACGGTCTGGGACTTGGGTGCTTGTGAGGACTTGGACAGCAGCTGGTGATTTCCTCGCACTGCCTCTATCGCAGGTAAGGCATTCATCGAGCTTATTCCCACTCCAATCCCATCCTAATATACGAAAGTTGGACTGACAATCTGATAATGTCGAAGCAAAATACGTTGAGAGAGTTTGACTAGAGGTTCACAACAGGCTTTACTTGAGATAAGTTCCCACGCGGCTTCATTAGCCGCCTCAAGTTCGTCATCAAACCGGCATCAAACCTGTCAGCTACGGGAGAATGGACCAACACCAGACATCTGTTGCTGTCATCAACCTTCCTTTGCCTGGGCATGACCTAGGCTGTTATACCGACGACCCTGATAACCGCACTCTGAAAGAAAAAATGTGGAGAGAACAGCGTGGGTTGACCCATGAGTGGTGTGGCACGAACTGCACAAAGCTGAATTTCCCCTATTATGGTCTGGAATACGGAAGAGAGTGTAAGATCGCTCTCCCAACCCCTCTGTTCAATCAAGCACATTTTACAGAAAAGTTGCTAGCCAGCGCTGATCGGATTAGGTTTTTGTGCACACGAGCTAAGCGTGCCTCCGGGAATTTTCACCCCATGTAACAAATCTTGTATGCCATGCTGGGGCAATTCATCGCAGTGCTGTGGGGACTCTAACATAATATCCGTCTTCTTGGTATCGACAAGTAGATCCACGAGCAGTATTGTGACGAGGACATCGCATTCACAGTCAAAGTCCTCTCCTACCAATCAGCCGCCGAGCCAGAGCTTTCCCAGAACGGGAGCTTCTTCCAGCGCAACAACTTCGAGAATGGGGTCATCACAAACAAACTCAACTGGGTCGAGTGAGGTAACATCCATTCACCCTTCCCCCCCGCTGAGCTCGGCGTCATCTACGATGCCCAGTCACCCATCTCCATGGCCTAACCAATCCAACTCTTCAGCCCCTGGCTCAGCTACAAATTCCGGAGGCAACGCAACTGGGAAGACCGAGACGCACATCACGCTCCCTCCCAGCTCCACTAAGCCCTCGAGTGTCATTATATCTTCATCGGCAATGCCTGGTAATGTGTCATTTTCCTCGGTGTCCACGACTCATCCCATCTCTGCCACGCTCTCCACCGGGACTAGCCAACCCATGCACCACCCTTCTTCGTCCATGGTGCCGACTGAAACCGACGCATCTTCATTCTCAACCGTGCCAAATTCCCCTCTCCCCTCCACCAGCAATATCACGGGCCCCGCCAGCTCAGGTGCCGTGGATGGCAGCCTGAACAAGGCGATCATCGCTGGCGCTGCAATGGGAGGTGCCGCGGTGGTTGCTGTTATCGTGTTTGGCATTTGGTTTCTAAAGAAGATGAAGAAGAAGCTGGACGATGATGATATCTCAATGGTGGGTATGCCCAGGGATGAAGAAGTGCCCTTGGGGATGCGGAATGGAATAAGGCGTGTGAGAGGCAATAACGACTGGAACTGAGAGCATTTTTAAAAGGCTGTCAGGCGCAGCCCGTGGTTTCTCGGGTCTTGCCTTGGAGGAGCTGCCTCCAGGGCTGGTTTGCGTGATGCAGATGGATCTCCCTGGACTTGCACACGCGGGTAACTTTTGCTGTTGGTTTGGAGCGACAGGCACCTGAACTTCCCGTGGTGGCTGCAGGACGGGTCTCATGGCGGCGGTAGTTCTATGCATCTCCCACTTAGAAATGGGATATTCAGCAGCGACTTGGCTTCTGGCACAGTTAGATGATGAGCGTAGACGAAATTCAACCGCAAGTCGAAGCTTGCTGTGATCTTGGTAGACGCACAATGCAGCTCTTACAGGGCCCACACACCTTACCTAGGTAGCTTGCTGCTTCACTGTGGTGCCCATGTTTCCTACGTCTTTCAATGCAACTTCAAAGGTTTGTCTGGATCGTGGAGATCGACCATGATGTCCTGTACGAGGGCAGGCGAGAGTCCTTCGACACCCCATCCCCATGCCCCAGCTGTGTCTCCTTTTACCCGCGGCCAAGGGAGGGTCAGGGTTTGTAAGAGACGAGGCGGGCCCACTCGTCAGTTGTGTAGATATGTGCGACTGGCCGACGACTCTCTTGCCTGTAGCTTTGAACCTGTCAGAGGTCGAAACATGCCTGTTCACCCACTCCAAGCAATGCCACCTGAACCCCGCATCAATAACGGTTCAATTAAGTAATGCAACCTTCATACTGAGTCAAGGTCAAATGATCAACTCACCTTGAACTGAGGCCCGATCAAATCGCCACGGCCCGGCCCGCAAGTTGCAACCAAGCTCCACAGAACAAAGACCACAGACCTCAGCATTACCTTTCACGCTGCAAAAGCACAGGTCAACATGGCGACATCCATGACACGCTACAAGCTTATCTTTCACGCGCCACTCACTGCCGTGGCGGCGTGCAAGCAGGCCGTCTTCGCCGCGGGCGCGGGCGCTTACCCCAAGTATACGGAGTGCTCCTTCACGGTGGTGGGCACTGGCCAGTTCCGGCCGGGCGACGCCGCGAATCCGCACATTGGCAAGGTTGGCGCGCTAGAGGAGGTGCAAGAGGCCAGGGTGGAGACGCTTTGTGTCGGGGAGGAGACTACGAGGAAGGCCGTCGAGGCTCTGAAGAAGTGAGTTTGTCCTATTGAGGGTTGGCATGGGGGTGAATACTGTGACTGACATTCTTGGTGGGCAGCGCGCACCCATACGAAGAGCCTTCGTACTCCGTGTACAGGCTGGAGGACTTCTGAAGAGCAATGAACGACACGATTATGAGCCTAAGCCCAGACTAAGGATAGCAACTCGGATGGCCAAGCACAAGATAAATACGGGGGTGATGGAGCTGGAGCTTTCAGAACTACAAATGCTCGGCATCTGCTGCGGGGGTATCAAATCTATTGGATCCTTTTAATACTACATGTCTTTTCCATGCCAAACCAATGCTAACGCCACTGCTGAATGATACAAGATGGACCCCGATGCTTCTCCCTCGCCTTCCTGTCCTTTCCCGGATTCCCCTTATGATGGGTCCACCATAGCTATTGTCGCTGCGTCCGCCAACTCGTCGACGACCCCGCCAGCAACAGGTTGCTTGTTGGATTGCCTCTGCTTCTTCGCCTTCTTAGGCTGGTTGTTGCCGGCCGTGGCTGCCTTGCCCGGGCGCTCCCTCTCCACCCTCCACGCTTCCTCTATCTCGATGAGCGCGGCCAGAACCCCTGGGCCCGAGTTCTCCCAAAGAACATGCTCCTGGTGCTTGCTCCACGGCTTGAGTACGAAGTTCGAGACGGTCGCCGCATCCCTGGCCTCAGGCCGCCCGATGCCGACCGAGACCCGGCCCCATTTCGAGTCCTTGTAGTGCTCAGCGTTCATGACCGACTTTATGCTCCTCATGCCGTTGTGCCCGCGGTGGCTCCTGTCCCAATTCTGCACCTTGATGACGCCCAGGTCCTCCTCGAGGTCGTCGTTGACGATCACCAACCCCAGCGGCCTCGAGGGGTCCTGCTCCTGGTGGGTGACAACCATTTCCTTCCACGCCTTGGCGACCCATGGCCCGGACAAGTTCATGTAGGTGGGGCACTGCAAGAGGGTATATTTGTCGCCGGCGGAGGCCTTGGTAGCCTTCTTTGCTATTCTCTCGGATGAGAAGGATGGCTGGCCGCTTTCACGGTGCAGTTGCTGCTGGACCGCCTGCAGAGCGAGGTGACCTGCTGAGTGGAGGGTCTTGGTGTGGGGAGCCGGGTTCCCCAGGCTGATTACGAGAAAGCGAGGGTTGAATCGCGATGGCGCGTCTTCTGTCGCCATTGTTGTGTATGGTTGATGAGACATGACCGGATTTGACGTATGTGAGGGCGATACGAATGAGTGAAGCAGCTGGCGGGCACGAACGAGGCCGTGGCAGCTCGAGGCTGGCGTTATGTACGCTGACAGGGACATTTTGTTCGAGGCTAACGGGTTGCTTGGCCGTCACTAGGGCTTATTGTCCATTGAGCTCTACTGTTGATGACTCTTTGCCGTGCCTCTGCCGTGGGTGGGTTGAAGGAGGCCGCGGCGGGGGAAGACAAGGAAAGGAACGGGCGGTGCACGCCGTGGCCAAAGCAGACCGGCAATCCCGGGCCGCTGGTTAGAGAATCGACCGTTGGATTTCTATCAGATTAACCCAAAAATCGAGGCCAAAGACCGAGTAAGCAATTCGAGTCACCGGCGACTCTGATGAGTGCTTGCAGCCGACAGGCCGTGAGTGAGGCTGAGCCCCCATTCTTTTTTTCTGCCAGGTGGCGCCTGTGCCGGTGACGTAGGCCCACCCCACCCTCTAGGTGCGGTAGTGTGGTGTGCCTGCCAGGTTGAGCACAGCCACGATTTGGGCTCCTCGCCTGCCCGTCAGCCCGCCTGTAGTTGCTCCCGACGGAAGATCAACACTCTGGGCTGGTTCAGCCGACGACGACATCATTCCAAATACGCAAGACCACCACTTGGACAACAACATTCGACGCCATTAGACATCTCCAAGACCCCTGGAATACCCTCGTCGACCCCTCGTACTCCGTCTTATCTTAAAACACACCGCTCGACCCCTATCCGATTCAAGTGCTTCCCTCCAGACAATCGCCCAGCATGTCGTGGGCAGGTACGACGCCAAACCCCCTCCGCCGACTGCGATCCCCGAGACCGCCCGGGCACCCAAGGAAAGCAGTACTGATGTGGGTCATTTCGTAGGCTTCAAGAAGAATGTCAACCGCGCCACGACGCAGGTTATGATGAAGACTGGTCCGTTCGACCCAACCCTTCCATTCATCCAACCAACCCCGCTGCTCTGACCTCGCCGCCAATTGCATGAAATGGGCTGACCGGTGACGGTGTTGTCAACAACAGGTCATGTCGAAAAGACGAACGACCGCGACTATGAAGTTGAGGAACGGTACGAGATACCCGCCTACGCGCCGCGACCATGGAATGGATCTGACAGTCGTACACAGCCGGTTCCGCACCATGGAGGCAGCATCATTACGGCTGCAGAAGGAGGCTAAGGGATACCTCGACTCCCTGCGAGGTTTGGGCTCCCAATACCCCGAAAAGGGACCCTCAAACTCTGACCGGGACAACACAGCAATGACGGCATCACAAATGCGCATCGCCGAGACCATCGACGCGTTCTATGGGGACGCTGGTGCCAAGGACGGTGTCAGCAGAAGCTACAAGCAGGCCGTAGAAGATCTCGACGCAGAGACAATAAAAGCACTCGACGGCCCATACCGGTACGATCAACTGCGATGAGGCCGAAGGGGGTTTGGAGAAAGTTGGCAACGGGCCACGGCTGACATGCGGGCAGGACAACGGTGCTGGAGCCGATCACGAGATTCTGCGCCTACTTCCCCGACGTGAACGAATGTATGATCCCCTGGCCCACGAGCTGGTGGTCTGGCGAGGACAGGCTAACATTGGAAATAGGCATCAAGAAGCGCAGCCACAAGCTACTCGACTATGACGCACTCCGCGCCAAGGTCAAGCGACTCGTCGACAAGCCCGACAAGGACGTCACAAAGTTGCCCCGGGCCGAGAAGGAGCAAGAGATGGCCCGTGCTGCCTACGAGCAGCTCAACGAGCAGCTGTCCACCGAGTTGCCCCAGCTCATCGACCTCCGCGTCCCATACCTCGACCCCTCCTTCGAAGCGCTCGTCAAGATCCAGCTGCGCTTCTGCGCAGAGGCATACAGCCGCATGGCTCAGGTGCAGCAATACCTCGACGCTGAGACTAGAGATCAATACGCCCAGGGCCAGCTGGATGCCCGCGTCGAGCAGGTGTTGCAGGAGATCAGGGAGTTGAGCATTAGTGGCACGGTCTAGGCCCCGGCTCGGCGGGTATACAACTTCTAGATGGCTGTTCGCGATTGGTGGCGTACTCGGGTTCCTTTTGGGGGGTTTTTGTTTTTTGGCCTCAGTCAGTGTGGTTATACGGGTGACGGTCATTGGTGTGAGCTTCTCTTTTGCGGTTTTGGGACCGCCGTGCGCCGAAGTGTGCCCCGGCCGGTGGTGTTGCCCGGATGTTACCAAGCCGTTCATCTGCAAACGGGTAAGGCCACTATACAATGGCATTAGCATCTTCAAACCTTACAACTAATGTATTCTCAATCACCGGACTTGTCTCGCATCCGCAAGTGGCTTTCAAACTCTCGACAGGCAATGACCTAGCCGTGTGCCATCTACACTCATCATCAGTCCAGTCATGAGAGCAAGCAATGGCTAGGCCCAACAGCACTATATTAGTCTCAAACATGAGGCCGAGGAATTTGAGGATCGCATGTGGAAGTGTAGCATAGCTATCGTCCTGATCGCTATCGTCCTGGAGCTATCCACGGTTCTACCTCCCGGTGGGGGTGGGGGTGTCCGCGGAGCATGAGCGTGCCTGGATCCCGCTGCAGGTAAGGGGAGGTCCAGGGGCTAGAAGCTGTCGTGGACGGACATCAAAGCCCAGCTCCTAGTCACACCCCCTCTCAGCCAGAGGAGCTCAAAGTGCACCTTCGGGATGTTTTCTAGCCAACGGTTTTTGATCGATATGGTCTCGAGCTTCGGGCATATTGCCCTGGCAAGGTAAAAGCATCGAGCTGCCCTTGCTTGTTAGTCCTCTACACCCAGTAGCGAGAAGAAGGGCTCCCCGGGCTCGGCGTGAGGCTTGGTTGGGGCTGCGCTTTGACTGCTGGGTTGCATGGCTCCCCTCTGTCCATGGCAGTTTTGTTTGGACGTGTAGATCTCCGGGTGGCTGGCCGACCGATGCTTGTGGGTTGGGTATCAGGATATTTAGCAAGAGTTGTGTCCACGGGTGTGCACGTGTGCGCACGCACATGCGTTGTGTACCGGGGATGGGGACAGATGCGGCGTTGTGGCGCGAGCATGGACAGGCTAGATCATGCGATCTCTCGTTAGTTGTTTTCGTAAGGCGTTTGGCCTGTGTGCTTATCGTTTGTAGTACCGTGGTTCAGGTCATTACAAAGAGGAACACGGTTCGTTCTAATTACCCACACCAGCATGAGGCCCAGACAGGGAGCAATGCTGTAGAACCACCCTGCTCAAGGTGCCTACCCCTTCCTTCGCGCAGCTGCTTGTCCTCGGCCTCGAGGCTATTTGTATTACACAGAAAATCGCGTACGTGGATGTGTTGTTGATTTTCGACAGGAGTGCTCGCCCCTAGTCATGACAAGTCTTGACCTATGCAGCCTTCAGGGGTCGAGCTACATCAATGATGGCGAGCGCATGCGGCCGCCGATCTGTTTTATTTCGATCGTCCAAGTCACCGGCCAAAGACCACGATAGAGACAAGCACGCAGCCGGATGGCGCGGATGCTGCCGTAGAGCAATTCCATTCGTAGCAGCCTCTCGTGGACCGTCGGTATCCACATCCCGCCGTAACGAATCGACGATGCCTTGCGCCGAGCGGCTGGCCGGGCACCAAGACACCCGCTCGCTGTCACTTTTAGCGCAGGAACCCCACGTGTGCAATGCTGCAATCTTGTCACCAAGCCTTGGTATCACAAGTGATCTGCTCCCGATTCCGGTCCGGACCTTGACTTTCGATGCTGTCGCCGGGCGTGTCTCCAGAGTTGCCGGCTTGATAATACAAGAACGAATCATACTTATCCTTTCTCGCATTCATCGCCACTGGATCGCCCTGGCCTCGATGTCGTTTCGAAAGCAAATCAACGACGGGCTTGTGTCCCGCGTGGTCAGACTTTCCACCCGCAGACGTTGTGGAGCCCAGGCTCGACGTCAAGAGGCCCACCGCAGCGCCGCTGAGCATCCTTCTTCCAGCCATCCCAACCTTGGAATGCACAGACGGCGGCCTAGGTCGACTCAGGTCAATGGCAATGTCTGTGCCCCTCAGGGTCGATCCGAATACGGGCGAATACGGGGCCGTCCAGATCATAGACAGCTCATCAACTAGACCATGGGCTTGTAGCCCTATGTGTGTCGTGGCCGACGGCCTTGGCCAGACACGCGACGGCAAGACGACAGGCAGAGCCCAGGTATAGCCGACATTAGTGACTGCAGTGGCTCGTCTTACTTGGCACCTGGATGACGCTCGGACGGTTGACAATTTTCTCGGACTGCTCGTTGAGCACTAGTCTCGTCTCGCTCGCCTTTCCGCGACTGTGCTAGGCCAAGCGTTCATGTGCGCTGCGGCTGCGACGCTGCGCTCGAGTCGGGCTAGTAGGGATGGCAAGACATATAGAGAAGTCGGGGCAGCCTTCCAAGCCCTTCCACGACCCCTCCGAGCACCGAGACTGAGCCCCTGGCCGTTGCTGGGCGGCCCTGGCTTCGGTCAAGTGATCGTGTTTTGGGAAGGTCGGCATCCTTCTCAATCTAGTCGACATTCTCCGGCTGCGTCCCGCCCGTCCCGACAAATTGGAACTCTGGCGATACTTATCAACTTGCCTTTACCGCCACAGCTCCGCTAGGGGTTTGCGGCCCCCGGCGGGACTATACCACACGTCTTGGCAGGGTGTTCCTATCCCCATCGATGCCCACTAATCCGGGGTTAGAATCGTGCTAGGGCCTAGAGACTTTGTACAACTGTTTGGGATGATGGTTGGGCTTTCAGACTCAAGATTAAGATCTTCTACGGCGCTACTTGAAATGCCGCACACATTTGAAAACAGTTGCTTGCGTACTCCGCGGTGACGCGTGGGAGATTGGAACACATGGTAGATCTTATTCGCGCATCAAATCGTGGGTGCAGCGCAGCGACTTGGGTATCGGAGACTTTCTCGGCGGGTCCTGGACGAAATCCCAGTCGTGGTGGAGCAGCTTAGGCAGATGGGCGTGGCTCCATTAAAGAAAGAATTGCGACGCGAGGATCTGCCGGCCCTGTTCGCTGAGTGGCCGGCTTTCTATGTATTCGACGTCTGCACAGCGTAGCACTCGCCCTGGGGACCTACACAGTATGCAGCGTTCTGTGCAGTACTAGTACCATGTACTGTATCTATGTGTCTTGCTCCTTGAATACGCACTCAAAGACGTTCCGAGTGTCCCCGGATCGTCTGGCAGCCCGCGTCTCATTTCCTGCAAGGTAGTTCCATCGTGCCGGAACGAGGGAGGATTTGCCCAGGGGCCGCCGCTTGCTGCTCCAAACCCCCGACGACCCAAGTGCGCAGGCCGAGAAGAATGGTTTCCGCTGCGTGGGATTATGGCCACCCACCAACCCGGACAGGGCAAAGTCAAAATGAGCTGGGCACACGAGACAAGTCGCGTCAGACTTTATGCCACCGCCCATGGGACGATGTGCTCCGTGGTACCGAGGGGCTGCCATCTTGAGATCTTCAGATGCCATCCATCCACGGCTCGACATGTGGTGGTTGTGCTAGGTATGGCTGCCTCCCGTCTGTGCCTCTCTTGACAGCTCTGCCACCAACGTGTGCGCCATGTTGGCTTCCCGCTAGGCGGGCCCACAGAGACTCGAGCGGATCTTAAAATCTGGAACTATGGGCAAGGGGAGGGTAAACATGGACCTTCCTTGTAGAGTTTCATGACCGGTGAAAGCCACACAATTTGCGTATAACAGTAGCACCTGCACCTCCATCACCACCTGGCGATGAAGACTCACTCTTGGTGGAGTAGCCTTCCGGTCGCATTTTACCGGGAAACTCATACCATTTCAGGTACAGTGCTGCGGTGCGTGTGAAGCCCCTACTTTTGCCCCTAACCACTCCACGCTTCATCGTACCGGATGCTACCCTGATGTGCTAGCACCCCAACTAGTCTGCACCGGAGGCTCCCATTCCTAAGCCAATGGCGCTGCTAGGCCACAATGCATCATTTCCTGGTGTTGAACTCTGAACACATGCACCCGTTCCTCCTGTCCTTTGTTCGACATTCGCCGTAACAGCCACGGTTGAGCATCGCACCGGGATATGGCTTGCTGGGCACCGGTCCGTCATGTCGACGTTCGCAATGGTCTTGCGGGCTAAATCCCCGTCCAAAAGGGACTCCCAGGTCTCAACTCGGTTTCGCAGATCTGGCACTTGGGATGAGCGCACTTTGCAGGGGCCCGGTGGACGTGCATGCCTAGGCAGGGGTAAAAAAGAATGGTTGAGGGATACTCCCCCTGACTGACCTCGGTACCTCGACGTCCACACAGGCTTTTTGTTTGGGTCCAACGGGGGGGGGGGGGTGATTTGCGCTTCTAGACGAAGACTAGCAGCGAGGACGTGGACGTCCTGCATGAAGATGAAATATATCAGCCGGACCCCATCCGGACGTCGTCTTGTTCGATGCTGACCTTTTCCTCAACCATGATCGGACCACTTTCGGCCGAACAACATATATCGACCTGAGTTACAACCCTCGCAGGGCTGTCCGACTTTGCCAGACAGACCACCCTCACTTTTATGTAACCCGATACTGTAATATCTGGGATCCTCTACGCTCGCCCGGCCGTTGTAGATTTACGATTCAAAGCAACAACGAGTCAGTCGGACAGGTGGACCTATGAGAGCGAAGGGAAGAAACATACACTACACGGAACTACATCACAGCAATTCACAATGTCAAACATTGGAGGGTCAGGGCCCACGAATGTCGACCACGCCCTCGATGGGCAGTCCCAGGTCACCTTCATTGTCTCCATCCTGAGCCTGGCGACCGTCATCTCCACAGCAGTCGTCGTGCTGCGCATCTTCACCCGTTCCTGCATCCTGCGAACATTCGGGCCTGACGATGCAGTCATGGGCATAGCGCAGTTGCTCACTGTTGGCGCCGCTGTAGCAATCGGTCTCGGTATGTCCCTTGAGTATCCCATTGTATCCCGCGCCAGATGAGACCTGCAAGAGTCTTGTCTTGGCTATACTATGGTACCCCCCTGCTCATCATGAACGCATCTTCTGATATCACTGTCGAAACAGAGGCACATTGGGGGCTGGGTCGTCACGTCTGGATCATGCTTCCAGAAGACTACACGCCGTACATGAAGGCGTTCTACGCCTCCATTGTCGTGTACAATGTAGCGACGTGTGTTGTCAAGATGTCCATCTTGCTACAGTACCGCCGCATCTTCACCGGGAATGTCATGCAGAAATTGACATTGGCCGGGCTCATCTTCGAGGGCGTCTGGGCAGTTACCCTCTCGATCCTGCTACCCCTTGTTTGCAATCCTGTTGCAAGCTTCTGGGATCCCAAAACACCGGGAAACTGCCTCAACCAGTTAGCCATCTGGTATGTTATGGCATCGATCAACTTGGTGTCGGACTTTGTCATCTTCAGCATGCCGCTGCCAGTGATCAAGAACCTACAGCTGCCCAAGAAGCAGAAGATCATGTTGATGGGCGTGTTCTGCCTCGGTTTCCTGTAAGTGATTCGCGCCTTGTCGCAACATCACCGCTCAAGAGGAATACTAATCATCTCTGCAGAACATGTATAATTTCCATCTACCGAATGAAGACCCTCAAGGTCGCAGGGGAATCGACTGACCCGACGTGGGACAACACCGACGCCGCCGTCTGGTCGTTCATTGAGCTATCTATTGGTGTGCTTGCCGCCTGCTTGCCAACACTTCGCCCGCTCTTTGCGCTCATCCTACCGCGTTTCTTCAAGTCGACCGTATCGGGAAGGACAGGTCAGTACAACGGGCTCTCTGGAAAGAGCACAGGAAAGATGTACAACAGGTCCCGGACTGGCAACACCGCTGTCAAGAGCGCCAATGGACCGTACATGTACCCCTCCGATGGCGACAGCGACACAAACGTGCTGAGGGGGGACGGAAGTAGAGGGTCTGGTGGCGGTCTCGAGCTGCCGATCATGTATAACGTGACGGTGACTGGAGGGAAAAAAGGAGGTCGGCAATCTGAGATGCCAGTTGCGCGAAGTGACTCGTTGGCAGGAATCCAAACGACCACTGTCGTCACCCAGAGGGTGGATTCTCTCTAGTTCATTCTAATGTTTTATCAGATACCACAAAGCAATTTACTATCTTAATTTGACGACTCCCGATGCACTGGAGGTTGATGAGGTAGCGGTGAGCAGAGAAAATAACGCCGTTGCAAAAGCCGACTACCAAAAGATGAATCAAATTCAAGCCAACTTGAAGCTGATACGATCTGCGGGAATAAGGAAATCCAAGCGTATGAGTGGTTATTCTTTGAACTGCTTTACTGCTTTTTACGGTCTTGGCTGATGTGGTCAACAAGGTAAGCAATTGGTGGATGGCCAACAGTCCGGCCAAACCTGATAAAGCCCCAACACCTCCAAGTTGGGCCGAAAAGGCAGCCTGCCTTTGCGGAGCCCTTGGGAACTCTACGGATGTTACATGCGCCGAGAGACTGCCTTCCAAGGTTAATGGTGCTTTCAGTTGCAGATCCATGACCTACTCAAGCTTCTGGTAGACGTGTGTGGATGATGCCTCAACACGTTGAGTAGCAACAATCAACAGATTTCAAGTTGACCGCCACGTGGGATTCTGATACAGCCGTCGGGATTGTTCCTGCCTGAGACCAGGAAATTCTCGAAGAACCATGGATCCAGAAAACCTTACCCCTGTTGACTCAAGCACGCTATGGAGACTTGGCATTCAAAAAGCACTTCTGCTGTCCGATGACGATTACAAGTGGATGTCACAAATACGGCATGTTTTGGATTCACAGCAAATCTTGTTCACCTGGTTTCTCCCAACAACTTTACTGACAAGCATCGGCAGCAGTATCAGCCACTATTGGCGACACTGACAGACCGGCAGAAGAATTGGAAGCCGAGGAGGCCCAAAATCGTCACAGCCTATGTGATAATAGCCAGTACCAACCAAGCCAGGGCCTGTTGCAACTCTTGACGGGTACAACACTTCCCTAGCCATTCTCCAAATGTAACCGTACATTACACCCTCTTCGGATTCCTCTCACTCTCCGATACGACGCCGTCTACTAGCCTCAACCCGGCATATCGCAATACATTGTACCTGGATGCGGAGAAAGACCACTAGATCCAATCCTTCGCCGAAGTAGTCTATGCTTCATGGTCAGGCTCTGTATACCGACCCTGTCAATCACTACACCATAGGATTGCTCTGGACGTCGCATGAAGCTTCGAGCTAGCGTCTGGACCACTGCACGAAGTACAGGCTCGAACTTGGGCATCTTGTTTTCAGATGCTATACAATATACATGGGGACTTCAGGGCCTATGAGTCCTAAGGACAACCGAGGAATCAAAATGGTTCGGCAAAGTTTCCAGTGCATGTGCGCTCGTTCACGTTTAACTTCAGCTTAGACTTTGTGGATCTGACAGTTCGTAGTCAATCAATCTTTCCACGCTGTCGGTTGCACACATGGCCTCTTCTCAAGCAAAATGAACAGTCCACAACATGTGCTTGGCCCGTCAAGGCTTCCTTCTGTGCTCATATAAACTCGGCTGCAACCTTCATCAACACAACCCTGGGAATGCACCGGGATTTCCAGGATTGGCAGATTTCTGCGGCGTAGTGACAATCACACTCTAACCGCCTCTCTCGGGGCCTTGCAATTTCTCAGCTGCAGTGCCGACGCAGCAACGCCACTGCCGTCGACGCAGTTCGGCAGTGAATCAAATCTGGAGTTACATGCGGATAATCTGCTGGGACGCCAGTGAAAGAGTGCCATTTCAGCCACAGGTCTACCGCTCCCGTGTCGTGGATGCCAAGAGACGATGTAGCCTGAATAAATGGAATTTTTGAATGAAGACTGGCTTGGGATGGCGGTAAACTTGTTTGAAGATACCATCCTGCATGTTTCAGAAGCCGCAGTAGCACGCATTTATGAAGTCCATGTACCAACTAACTGCGAGCCTGTAGACAGACATATCCTCCTCTAGACAATATGGTCATAAGGTTAGGAGCTGCGGAATGGGCACTCTCACACTTTTCGTGTGGGCCAAGGACTATGAGCCTGGAGTTTTACATGTACGCCGTCCAGTAACTGGCCCATTGTTTGGACAGTTTGAGTTAGAAAACAACTTGCGCCCGCGATAGGTACCATACAGAAAAGAAGGGCATGGATTCTCATCAAGGGCGATGCGATTCTCTCAAAAACGCTGTCGTGATATTTGTTTCGTGGCGCAGAACTTGGCCATTTAGCCTGTTTCGCCATCTAGCTGCCCATCCTGGCCCTCCACGGTGAGAATTCCAGACCCGAGTCCCAGGAGCAGGCACATTTATACCGCTCATGGGGGTCAAGAGCGAGGACGATTAGCCGACCATCAAAATTCCCACCTGATTCCATCTCTTTTGAATGTCGGGTATTCCAGGAACCAAGGTTACGATTTCTCGTTCCTGATTTCACAACTTGGCCGCCCAGATTATAGCATTGATCATCTGACCCATGAACGAAAGGTCTTGATATGCTTCGTCGAAATGGCCCAGGGCGGTGTAGAACACCCGTCCACCTTCAAATTCATGGCACCAGGCGATGGGATGATCTGCACCCATGTGACCGCCTCCGTAACTCGTCTCCCTTACTGTCAGGAGCACATGCAGCCCATCCTGCGCCCTTGGATTTGTCTTGAAGTTGTACCATTCATCGTGCCACTTGAACTCCATTTCATGCCTGCCAAGTGATTTTCCAGCCCTTTTTGAAGCCAACGCCGTGCCGCCCGATAGAATAGGGTGTCCTGGGTCTTCCACAAGGACCGTTGCGGTCTGTGGCTCAGGATGGTCCGTAAACACACCCCCGATTAATCGACCGTACCATTCACTGGACGGAAGCCCGGTCGAGGCGCAATGTATTCCCACGATCCCACCCCCGGCCCGCACAAACTGCTTCAGTGCGTCTAACTGAAGCTCATTGTCGAAGAACTCCCCCGAGGCTTGTAAGAATACGATGACGCGATATTGAGCCAGTGTGGCTGGGTTGAACACTATGGCATCCTCCGTTGTGTCTATATTGAACGGCACGCTGGAATCATGGGATGATATAGCGAGATACTTTAGGGCACTGATGCCGGCTTCGATGGAGTCGTGACGATAGCCATTTGTCCGGCTGAAGACAAGAACGGAGAACCTTGACGTTGCAGTGCGGGATAATATGGGAAGGTCAGGTTCAGCCATGGTCGTCGCTTAATCCCTGTCGCATTCAGTTTCGAGATTTGTGATTCTCGGTGGCAAGTGCCTCAGCAAAAAGTTATCACGGTCAGTCATCAAGATTGAGCTGGTCGACTGGAATCCCGGATATCTTCACTTCAGCGACGGTGACCTATTGCAAGCTAAACTACGTCATTGCGCTAGCACGATCATCCGATACCGACTGTTTGACAGGATTTGCCTTATTAGTGCTGGCCACTACTTAGACACACCCTAATGATGGCTTTTTCCCGCGCTTAAGTCGCGTTCGCGAGCAAACACTAGCGGGCCTATCGGAGTTAGAGAGGTTGGTCACAATCTGCCGAGAACCCTTTTCTGGAGCTCAGCAATGTGGGGATCTCTTGCCCAGCCCGGCCGACTTTGGGAGGGTGGTTGACACTTGAAAGACCTGCATGCAAGACTCTACCAGTCTCGAAATATTGATATGACTCTAGCAACGGGATATGTCTTCTGCGCCAGACATACGACCACTCTTACAAACTCTTTCTACTTTTTTGTTCGCAAGATACTACCATCTGCAGCAATTCATATGAGACTCTTACGATGACCAATAGTAAGACCAGATGTCAACCCCTGAAAAATCATCCTTATATGCTCCCGCCTTTTCATCCCCTCCTGCACCGGCACAAACAAGTAGCGGCATGAAATGCTCGGCACCATGTCTCGGGTGGATATCGTATGCCCTTGGAAATTTCCTCCACTCCGCCAACCTCTTCTCTCTCTCCTGTGAGTCCTTCTCTTGCACAGCGTCCGTCAGCGCCTTGTTGAACGCGCCGGTCACTGCCTTGACCTCCATCACGGCCGAAGTATCCCCGCTCATCAGCGGCCTCATAAGCGCGAAGTTGTGTAAGGATGCAAAGCCGGAGCCCACGATGGCCACGTTGGAGTCCCGCAGGGTGGACAGCGCCCGGCCCATTCGAATATGCTCCTCCGGGTCCTCGCTCCGGAGCACCGACAGCTGCACGATGGGGACGTCTGCAGCCGGGTGGATGAGCATGAAGGGGATGAAAACGCCGTGGTCCCAGCCACGCTTCTCGTTCATGACCGGCCTGAGGCCGACATCCTCGAGCGCCTTCTTAACCTCGCCTGCTACCTCGGGTGACCCGGGTGCGGGATATTTCAGTTGGTAAGCCTCCCTTGGAAATCCGCCATAGTCGTAGTAAAGTGAGTGTGATTGGCCGGAAGAGATGGTTGGTTGAGCTTCGGACCAGTGCGCTGTTACGACCACAATAGCCCGTGGGGCCTGCGGAGTTCCCAGCCGGAGGATCTCAGGGACCCTTTTTTTGAGCGACTTGACGATACTCGCATGACCTGGGTCTCCCAAGACGGGCATGGGGCCTGCGAAACATATTAGACCTCGTTACGCGATTGTGTTCAGTCACCAAGACGCACAACATACCTCCGCCATGAGAAACACTGACTACAGCCCCGCGCGTCATTTGTGGCTTTGGCGCTCCAAAAACTGTCTTAGCAAGGTTTGAAATGGACATTGACTGCTTGACCTCTGTTCGTGGCCTCGAATCTGAAGTCTACGCAATTTGACGCAGCTGATGTGCTTTAATAGTCTCACACGCTTCAGAGTGAGACTGTCAGCGAATGGACGCTTTGAAATGGAACCACCGTTGAACGCCTGATTGGTGAGCGTTTGTCATCAGGAGTTTCACGCGCCGCAGCGCCTACGGTGCCGCGCTTGTATCTGCACTGTACAGAGTCCATCTGAGTTCCGCGACACGGACAGTGCTCGCTCTTCAGGACCTGACTCACTCTTGTGCTGTCCCTTGCAAGCGAAGTGATGCCCCCCCCTGGTCTGCACGCATGGCTTGCGCACACAACTCAAGTTTTTTACACTATTAATTCTACTATAACTCTCTCAAATTCTTATTAAAAATAATAAAAATAATACTACTAAGCTTCTTATAAAATTCTCTATTAGATAATAATTTAAAAGAATTTATTTCTTAAACCTTTAATTTTAAATAGAAAAAGTATTTTTATTTAATTTAATTATATAAAAATATACACTATATAGAGAATTTTATAAGAAGTTTAGTAGTATTTTCTTTATAATTTTTGATAAAGCTTTGAGAGAGTTATAGTAGAATTAATAGTGTAAAAAAACTTAAGTTGCGCGCAGGCCTTGTGCACACGACCGGGGGGGGCATCACTTCGCTTGCAAGGGACAGTGGCAGATCCGTAATGAACAACGATACCTTGCCACAATTGCCGTCAATCTATGCGGCTACAAGGCTGATCCAGACGATCCGTATATATGTACCTTTATATAATATATAAACATACAGTCAAACATATGGCACTGTAGCCCAGCAGTTCTCAAGTTGGCTTGACTTGGTAGTGGGAGAACTAGCCCAACCTTCAGGAGCCTGCGCGTTACCATCATGATGAACGAATTTTGCGCATACAGTCCTGGATGCCAGCTTGTTCCAATTACCGCGCTTTCTATTCGGGGGACGTCTCATGGTGTGAGATTTCTTGGTTCTGCGTTTGGAACGCCAAAATGTCCTGTCCCATCTGCGATGCCGCCCTGCAATGACGAGAAATTTCCACAGGCCCCTGAAATTGACTCGCCGCACACAGCCTCTTCCGTCTTGGTGTCAGGGGTGCCGTCTCTTTGTATCTAATGCTAGAGTATGAGTCCTGATAAAATAAAACCGGCTTGTTAAAATTCCTCACGTGCACGACGTCAAAGACACTGAACCTTGTCCGCCAACATATCTGTACACTAGCCGCGAGACGGACGCTGGAGCCTTGATACTCACGATTCTGTCCAAACCTCTAGGATGTGTTAGTCACCTGCTACGGATCCTAAAGTGACGCGTTCTGGGACATTTCCGAACATGCAGGACGAGGATCCGTGAAAAGAGAGGAATGGTGCTTACGGGACTACATCGAAGCCGTTGTCGCTCAGCCTCATCCCCTCCACCTCGTCAAATACGAATCCCTTGATCGGATTCTCCGCAGATACCACCGCATTGGCACCGTCAAAGGATACCGACACTCGCCGGCCCGAGAGGTCAAGATACTTGATCGGCTGCGGCCAGGCTACATCATCTGCTAAGATCTCGCCTTGAACCCGGAGGGTAGCGAGAGCCACATAGGGGTCGCATTCGTTGACCTCCGGCGATGCGCTTGTTGCTGGGAGCCGATGGGTCCCGCAGTCAGTAGTATTGTTGCTTTGCACAAGACGATTCCAGGCCAAACTCTGTGTTGGGCTACCGGCGCGATCCTTGCCTGTGCGAATGGAGATGAAGCGGATTTCTATTTCTGCGGTGACGTCTTTGGTCTTGCAGCTAGAAATCCAGATCGTAATTTCACCGCCATCGACTCGGTCCACAGTAGGATCAATGTGCCCAACGTCCAAGGTGGGATTGATGGTGGTATGCGTCCAGTCATTGTAGGATCTGGAAATCGAGATATCCAAGGGCCTCAGTGCCCGGGATATGGCATAGTAAGCTGGCTTCTTGACCAGATGGTAGTCGATGACGGCCCATGAAACACCAGGCCAACAGTCGTTGAGTTGCCACACGAGGATGCCACCGCACTCCCTTGCGTCGTTCCACCTCCTCCGCCATGACTTGTACGCTGAGCGCATCGCCTCAGCCTGCATGACCTGGGTGAGGTGCGCAAATGAGGCTAAGTCGTTGTCGGCTGGGAGCCTGAAGTTTTCGTGCAAGTACTGTGCCATCCGCCATGAATGCCCAATGGCCTTGTTGTGAAACTCCATTGTCATAGAGCCGGGAACAAGCTCCTTTGGCTGGGAGATGGCGCGCCGCAGCGTTTCCATGTGGGGGTAGCCTTGCATGCCGAACTCAGAAACAAACTTGCCGCCTATCTTGTCGATGTCTTGAATCTTGACCATAGTTCCGTGCCAGAGGTTCCACTCGTGAGCATCGCCGACTGTCCTGTCCTTGACGGACTCCCCATTCCCACTCCATGGACTGCTCGGCAGGTAGATCATGCCAGGGTGCTCTTCTTCCAGGGCCTCTGGAAGAAGTCTCTCATAGATATATCGAGCTGGAAATGACGATTTCAGCCATGACTGAGGGTCCTCATCATCTGGATTATAGTCGAGCTTGTAGCGTTCCTGCACGGTCTCGTAGTCCTCATTATTACCAGCCCATATGATGAGTGACGGGTGGTTTCGCAACCGACGTAAGTTTTGTCTTGCCTCAGCCTCCACGCTGCGGAGAAAAGATTCGTAGGTGGGATAATTTCCACAGGCGAACTGGAAATCGTGCCAGACCAAGAGCCCCAACTCATCACAAGCATCGAAGAATGAATCGTGTTCATAGATGCCCCCACCCCAGACCCTGACCATAGTCTGGTTGCCTTTAACCATGAGATTGATCCAATCCCAGTATCGCTGTGACGATATTCGTGAGAGAAAGCTATCCGCTGGAATCCAGCAAGAGCCTCCCGCAAAAATGTCGATATTGTTGACACGGAAGTAGAATGAAGAGCCAACACCCGACCGACATGGATTTTGTATAAGCTCACAGCAGCGAAATCCTATGTGTCTGCATTTGTTTTGGTCAGATGTGATCTTTGGTCGAACACCTGGGTAGGTACTCACTTCGTCTGCACATCCATCACTTCTCCCTTGGAGAGAAGCTCTACTTCGAGTCTGTATTGGTTTGGTTTCCCATACATATGAGGATACCATAATTGAGGGCTGTCCAGTGCGAACGCAACATGACCTTTGAAGCTTTTCTTATTCTCGTTCCACTGCTCGCGGGAGATCCGTACGCATTGCTCCAGCACCAGGTCCCCGCCACCTGGGCCGTGCAGTGTTGATCGAAGTTCCAGGTTGTCGCAAATCGCCCGAGACGCGGCCGCGACTTCGAAGCGGACCTCTCCAGATACCTTTTTAAGATCCTCGCTCAGTTCGTACGGAACGAAGACGTCGTCTAATCTCGCAGTGTAGTGATCCAGATACACTGGTCGCCAAATGCCAGCAGTCGTAAGTATCGGGCCCCCTAGTACGTGTTAGTCACCTCGTATTGACCCTCATCTGTTGCACCCTGGAACGTTCCAAAACATAAAGGACGGGAATTCGCAAAGGGAAAGGGATGGTGCTCACAATCCCATCCCCAGTGGTATTGGGCCTTCCTCACAGGGAGACGACCAGCTTCTGTTTGGCGGACGAGGAAGTTGTGTTCCGGATGGTCCTTGACCAGCTGACGGCCTCGTACCGAGGCGGACTCGAACAATATTTTCAACTCGATGTGGTCCAGGCCTTTGCTGAGGAGTTGGGTGACATCAGCACGATGACTTGTGAACATGTTATCGGTGACAAGGACCTTCTCATTGTCGAGGTAGACCGTGGCAAAAGTATCGAGGCCCTCGAATACCAGATCGACTTGTTCTTGCCCCTTGGGATGACCGTTCTGAAACTGGAGCTCTTTTACCGAGATGGTTCTTCGATAACACCAGTCCCGGTCGGCGACCCAGCGGACCTCCAGCTCATTGAGGTCGACAAATGGATCGGGAATCTGGCCATTGCGGAGGAGATCAGTGTGTATCGAGCCAGGCACCTCGGGCGCAGGCTGCCAAGTGCCTCGTCCTTCCTCCTTGTACTCCCAGCCCTGAGTGAGCTGGACTCGCTCTCGCATTGTGACGACTTGATGGCCACTGGCAAGCAATAAGGGAAACTGGACTGGTTAGGCAACGCTCATGTCGCTCTCAGCTGAGGGCCGTTGAGGTTCGATATCCGCAGAAAATGGCCAAGCGGGCTCAATTCGCAGGGTGACGGTGGCGGTCCTGCAGACTTGCCGAGCCTGGCTCTGAGATCCGGCGTGAACTGACTGCTTCGTTAGCGGTAGATCCAGAGGGCGGTCACAATGTGCCCGCTTGGGAGGAGATCTCGGGAGCGAGGCAGGGTTTTTTACCTGTCCGATTCTAGGAGTATCCACAACCGGTGCTTGCTCAGGGACGAAGTACTCCGTAGGCCGTGTATGCGTAGTGTATCCAGGTTCGGAATCATTGTTGTGCGGCCCGGGCATCCGATCCACTGCACAGCGAGAAGCGCGGGGTCGTGCCGCAGCGGTTGGCAGGATGGAGGCGGCATCTGCTTTCGCGGGGAGCCCCAGCCCCTCATGACGATCCAAGAACTGATCCATTTGCAACAAGGGAATTGTGGGAACATTATGTCTTAGACCCCCAAGCTTCCAACGGACATGAGGATTCTTGGCAGGATCTGACTGTTAAGGTCAGTCTGTGGCAAGCCAGATAGATGCATTAGCGCTGTACTTTGCCCATGCTGCCGCATTCTGTCCTGGTCAGAGCACATATACATGCACAGAGCTACAGTAGCCCGCACGTGGCCCAGTCCTTGCATGACACCATCAACACCAAGGAGGGAGGGGAGTGATGGTGCCCAGCCAGGGAATTACAGCTGCCCCGCGTATGTCAGCGGGCAGCTGACGGGAAAGCTGCAGTCAGACTGTAATTGACTCGCCCATTCGCCAGAAAATGGACTATCGGAACCGTTGTCCAAGCGATTATTGCCTTGGCCTTGGCAATATCACTATGATTCGAATGGTCTACCTGATAAGAGGGGATCGCCCCGTTGCCCTTCATACCGACAAGAACAATGTCTCGCATATCCCGAGTAGTGAGCCCAACCTGACATACCAAGTGATTCACTCCACAAGTGCTCCCTTTTAAGACCTGCGAAAACCCGTCACCAGAGAAGCATTCGAACCTTTCACCTGTAAAATTGTGATCAAGCTATCGCGATGATTGTCTTCCGGCCTGCATTGCTTGCTCTGGCAGCGTGCGTTTCCACGTGCGTCTCATCTGACCCTGCACTTGTTCCTCGTTACAATCCTCGGAAGATATGGGTCACCGTCGACGCCAATGGGGATGCACAAACAATCACCCCGTCGATTTCCGGCACCCGGACCCTGTCCGGAGCTCCTGAGTATGTAACACAGACTTCGGTCTATGCCTTGACAACCGCAGAAGGAGTGGTGCAGACCTCAACGGGAATGGCTCCCGTGGCGACGGCGACGTCGCGTTCTGGGGCCGGTGCTTTCTTCCAGTGCCGCAACTATCTGGGCTGGGATGCTCCATTCTGTCAGCCTCGCCGAGGAGGTATGCTAAGACCAGGAAACACATATTATGGTGGGTGCAATGCCGACGGCGAACCGTGACTGCATCGCATCGATCAAGAGCCCTGAGCTAATATGTAGCAGTGACCTGGGATGCAGTACGATTTGCAAGCGAGGACTCACTGGTCGCTGTTCAGGTTCGGTACTCAGACAACACTGGGTTCATGGCAGACAAGAACGTCACAGTGAGCACTGGCTACTACGTTTGGAACATTGACGAGGACATACTCTCACAAAATGGCCGTGGTGGAGGGGATCTGGCTGCGACTCTATCACTCATTGTGGTGCAGACCTCAGAAAACGGCTCAGACAGTTCACTAGCATATGCGGATGGGCCCAGCGTCATCATCAGTGGGTCGGCGCCGTCATACGATTCGCCAGAGAACAGTTTCGAGGATCATGGCAGAACCATCGCGATTGCCGTGTCAGTCACGATTTCAGCCGTGCTACTTGTATTTGCAGCATTCGTAATCTGGAGCTGGAAACGACACGGACATGTCTTTGGTATTGGTGGGCGAAACAACAGACGAAATTCTCAGAGAACGAATTCACTGTCGAACTTTGGATGGCCGGAGGATAAGAACCGTCAGGTGGAGCTAACTGATCGCGAGAGCTGGGCTCCTGCATCAAACAGAAACATATTCAGGGCCGAAATTCAAAGACAAGAGATGGAGCGTGGATACTAGGGGTGTCGACAAAAGACGGCTCGTGATTGTCTGCGGATGGGCACGCACGGTGAACGCGGCATTTTAGTTTCAAATACCCCAGGGCCATGGCCAGACTATTTTGTCAAGCACTCAATTTAAATCACCTATCTATTAGTCATTGTATATTTTCTGACAACCCCGGTTCATAAGCATGCGCATCTCGTCATGTTTGAGAGTGAGTCGCCGTGGTCAAGTGGAAATATAAAGCTTCGAGGCTGGGCACATCTCGATATGGCTCAATAACTAACATGCTAATTTTAACCAAGGACTGACCAAGAGCGAAAACGAAAGATTCAAATTAAATGAGCAGTTTACCTCCAAGCAATTTCAGAATGGCAAGTCATACGCCGAACACGGGGCCCGCTGGCAATCATCCTTCGCCAGGCGAGGTGACAGATCCCCCAAGCCTTCTTTACAGCTCATCTTGTGTTGTTTACCTATTCTTAGGGAAGAGAATCAGACACTCAGAGGAGCTTTCAACTATGTGGGTGAGGATGACGAGAGCAGACTTGCAAAGTGTCGACACATTCAGGCAAGCCTTGACACGATACCTTCAATGTGCCACAGATCTAGGAATGACCCACTATTATCCCTATCTTGGGGATACAATGATGTGAGACGCCTTGTGGACTTTCCTCCTATGCATTAAGCTTTGTTAACATGTAATTTCCTAGTTTCCCTATCCCGTTTCCGCTTCGAGGGACAGACCAGCACCGCTTTATCCTACGAACCGAGCCCCTGAACAACGGCCAATTGTACTCCCTACTCCCAGAAGGATGCGACCCAGACTTTCCCGCGAATGCTGTTTTGCAAAGCCTACTTGAAGGCAACCCCCTTAGGAGCCCCTGTAGACAAGCTGACCACCTCAAGCTAGAAGGCTATGACACCAGCGATGAGATCTGGACGGAGAATTTTGAGAAGATCATGCGCCTGCTGGAAGCAGCGGAGAGACAAGAGTTGCCCCCAGAGGTCTCATCATTCACGCTTGTGGTAGGGACGGATCCAAACGAAGACAGGAATACTGGTAGAGGGGCATGGGCTGCAAGGCGACTCGGGCCACTCCTGACGAAGGAGTTTCTAGAGTCAGGAAGCCACGAATTTTCAAGGGCTAACAGTGGGGCCACTATGAATGGGTGGCACTGAGTCTTTCACTTGGTCATGACTATTTAGTCCTAAGTAAGTGATGTCTGCAGATAACTTATGATGAATCCACTTCAAGAGACTGTATGTGCTAAGGGCATCTGCACATGGTATTCGGATGTGTCACGTTCGGTTAGATCTTTGAACCGAGCCAGCGGGCCAATGCCAACCAGGATCTAGTTGATAGAAATTCGTTCCTGCACGCTTGTGGCAACTCGGTGGACGCGATTCTTGCGGAGGTATATGTATGCAAAGACAAATACGAATGGCTAACATTGAAATCGAGCCGCATACACATTTCCCCAATTTCCATCGATGAAAAATTCAGTAGGCCCAGCGGGGCATATGTTGAGCAAATACCCTAGGGTAGCATGCAGTGATCTTCTCAATGATACCCTAATTGGATTTATATGACGGATGTGTACATACGAATTGCCTCTCATCGTGTTCATGATTATGGTATGTCCGCGACAGAATAAGAATGAGACATCCACATCCCATGTTATTAAGGTGTGTTTTAATGGACTTGTGACATGTACTGTTTCCACCATAGCGCCGTCAATCGTCCTCGCTTCGCTGCGCATATCTGGGGCTTCCGCAGCCGCATCTGCCTTTGATGGCAGCTGTTTCCTGTAGTTTAATCAACCGGTACGACAACATTTCTTCGAGGATGCGATGCGTATTGGCAATGGCCGTCTTGGAGCTACTGTGTATGGGGGTGGCTCTGAGGTCATCGGCATCAACGAGAACTCAATCTGGACCGGAACCTTCCAGGATCGTATTGCAAAGACCCTCAGACAACATTGGCCGTTACCCGAGAGGTGCTTCTCGCCGGTAGACCATCTGAGGCAAGGCAGTACAGCATGGCGAATCTGATCGCAGAAACATTCAGCCCCAGAGCTTCCAGCTACTTTGGCAACATAGATGTCGACTTCGGACACGAGGACTCGGGTTTGACGGATTATGTTCGTTGGCTTGATACCAAAGAGGGCACAACCGGTGTATCGTATACACACGCCTGGGTGGACTAGTCGTCGGTAACCATCCTTCAGTTTCAAGCTTTCATCAAATAGCTGACAAGAGTATAAGCCGCGAATACGTAGCTAGTCTGCCCGATGGAGTTCTGGTCGCAAGCTTCAACGCCAGCACTACCGGGGCATTAAATCTGAAAATATCCGTGAGCCGCGAGGGTAGCATCACGACGACCGCCGCAGCAAAGAACGACAGTTACACTGTCACTTTAGTTGGCTCAAGCGGCCAGTCGTCCCGTTTCCATGATTAACCTATGCTGACATGACTTCAAGGCACCGCGACCGTCGCGAATTCGACGCTGGTCATTAGAAAAGACGTTCTTTGACGCAGAAACAAACTACAGGTTTGCTGGACAGACTGGGTGGGAAGCCGAGATGACACGCAAGGTTGACCAAGCCTATTCCAAGAGCTATCGGCAGGTGAAAGCTGAGGCCGTCCTCGACAGCTCAAGTCTTCTCGACCGGGTGACCCTGGACCTTGGGGCTTCACCAAACGGCCTCGCTGACCTGCCCGCGGACCAGCGTATTGCGAACGCTAAGAGCTCTTCAGGCAACATCGAGCTGACCACGCTGGTCTTCAACTACGGCCGGCACCTCCTCGTGTCATCGTCTCGCACCACCAATAACGGAACCTCCCTCCCAGCTAATCTCCAGGGGATATGGAATCACTCCATCTCAGCGCTGTGGGGCGGCAAGTACACCATCAACATAAATTTTCAGATGAATTACTGGCCGGCAGGACCAGCCAACCTGCCCGAGACGCAGGAGCCGCTATTCGACCTCATGAGGATCGCCAATGTCCGCGGCAAGTCGTAAGCGGAGCGAATGTACGGCTGCCCGGGGACCGTCTTTCATCACAACCTTGATCTCTGGGGCGCCCCGGCGCCCACAGAAAATTACAATCAGTCAACGCTATGGCCGGTGGGCGCGGCCTGGCTGAGCTGGCATATGATGGACCGTAAGCACATCTTTCCTTCCTACACAGTTACCCATCCTTTGTGTTTTAGAATGTTCCAGAATGCATCTTTTTATGCTCTGTAGTGGGTAGTTAACAGCGAGTAGACTACCGCTTCACAAAAGACAAAGCCTTTCTCAGGGACGTCGTGTACCCATTCCTCGTCGACGTGGCCAACTTCTTCGAATGCTACTACATGGATTACAACGGATAAAACACCACTGGTCCGTCAGTCTCGCCCGAGAACTCGTTCTACGTGCCCGAAGACTGGACGGTGGCAGGCGCTAAGGAGCCAGTCGACATTGGGCCCGCCATGGACGGCCAGCTCACCGGCGAGGCGGTCGAGAGCCTCGTCGAGGCCGCTGCGATCCTGGGCATCGACGATGAAGACGCCGACGTTGCAGCAGCCAGACAATTCCTTCCAACCATTCTACCCCAGCAGATCGGCTCCCTTGGCCAGATCCTCGAGTGGCGGCACGAGTAAAAGGAGGCGACTGTCGGGCAGAAGCACCTCTCGACTCTGGTGGGCCTCATGCCGGGGCGGCAGTTCAGCCCTCTGCGCAACGCGACGCTGGGGTCTGCCGCCGAGGTCCTCCTCGGAAGGCGCGTGTCAAACGGTTCGGGCTCCACTGGATGGTCACGGACTTGGCTGATCAACTCGTTCGCCCGCATCTTCGACGGCGACAGCGCCTGGGAAGAGCTGACAAAGTAGTTCCAGAAATTTCCCACGCCGTACAATCTATATAACACGGACGCCGGATCGCCAAAGTAAATCTTCCAGATTGACAGGAACTTTGGCTTTGTCAGCGGAATCACCGAGATGCTGCTACAAATTCACGCTGATGATTTGCACCTACTGCCGGCCCTGCCGTCAGCTGTACCGGCTGGAAGTGTGAAAGGGCTGGTCTCTCGTGGGACCTTTGTAGTTGATATTGCGTGGGACCGAGGGGCTTTGACTAGTGCGAACATAACCCACAGGGCTGGTGCTGAGCTTGCTATCCGGTACGTGAATGGCTCGCAAATCGAAGTGGATGGAAAGGCGTATACTGGCCCGCTGGGGACACCGTCTGGAAGAACTTATGTTGTAACTCCCAGGTAGCACGGCTCCAGGTTCGTGAGGATCAGGTAGACGCTTACGTAGACGCTTACATGACCCTCGGGAAAGATCCAGAGCACTGCATCCGATAAGTCGCGGTTTGGCTTGGTTTGGTTTGGTCAAATGGCAAGAGAGATAGCAAGCTCGTAGGTCAGATTCACTTGAAATCCAATTTCCAAAGGTTGCTACAGTTCACATGTCTTAGCTTCACCTCACATAAATAAGCAATTTGAACTGACAGGTAACGGAGAGCCAGAAGTTGACCAAAAGAAGTCTTACAGGGAATGACTTCGAGATTTGAACCCTACAAAGGCGGCCCGAAAGGATCTTCGGCAACCTTTCGTCTCTTAGCGTCGCGGTCTACGTCACCTTTGCCGGTGCCATTACTGCCACCGAAGACGGCCCCGTCGTCCTCTACTGCCCCCTTGGCTGGCTTCTTCTCATTATCCTTAGACTCCAGCCTTTTTTTGTGCAGGCCGACGAGGTCAAACCTGTCTGGGTCTCGGCATTTCTTTAGCTTCCGGGTGAGGGACTTCATGAGCGCCGTACCGCCCTCAGGCTAGAAGTGAACATCAGCACCAAGATCTTGACAAGAAGCTGAAGAGGTGCCGACTTACCCTATTCCAGAAGTCGACCATCCGCTCGGGAGGCTCCTGATTGAGCATGTCCTTGCAAGCCATCACTGTAGACACCGTCTTCTCTTTGACTGCCTGGCTCAAGACACGTGACTTTTGCGAGTTCAAGTCACCATTGGGTTGGTGGGGGAACATGGCCTGTATCAGACGCTCGAAAAGGTCATGGTCGGCCATTGATAATGCTGCGAGCATGATCTGACTGGGGGTGTAGTGGAAGTAAGCGTCGGTGACCAGAGGGCTGAACTTGAGAATGTCACGGCCCCGGGTCTGTGCCCTGCCAATTCTGGAATCCTGTATGAGTGTCAGGCTTGCCCTTCATGGATTATACAGGGATTTAGAAGGACCAGCAACCCACATCCAAGTCTCCAAAGGACCGCAACTGCATGATGGCGCCCTCCAGTGCTCGGTAGGGATGCCTGACATCGAAGGCAAACCTAAGCCCTTGACACAACAGGAACTCTCCAGCCAGTATTTCCTCGCCCGTGGTGTTGGGAAACCTTTCTGCGAAGCTGTTGACGCGTGGGTATGAGTTCTCGGCCTTTGAACCGTAGAAGAGGCACGTCTTGAGCATCTTTTGCGGTGGGTAGGTCATGATGCTGTGTGTGACGAAGAAACGGCGCAGAAAGATTGCCGAGGTGGCGCGGATCTCGGTCGGTAGATTGCAGAACTCGGCAGCGCGCAGGCACTCGACGGTGAAGCAGCGCAGGAGCTGTTCCTCCTCGGCGGGCGTGAGGAACTCGGGCAGTGGGGGCTTGTTGATGGAAGAGGTGGACTCGGTCGGGGCATCTGCAGGCGCTGCCGCCGCGCTGACTTGTGTCGGATCAGTAGCAGGAGCCGAGGGGTTCGCGCCGGGCACTGGGGTGTTGGATCCGGAGGGGTTCGCGGAGGCGACGGTGGAGGAGGATGCTGTTGACGAGGCGAGGCGGTCCGAGATGTTTTGCCTGGCAAGGTTGTTGGTTCTGGCGCGCAACTCGGCGAGCATGGCCGGTGAAAAGGACCAGAGTCGGAACTGGGTGGACTGGCGGTAGCGCTCGTCCTCGGTCGCCATGTTGACGGACCTCGAATGCTCTGGTTCGAGCTGTGTGCGTCCCGTCAAGTTGGAGTCCGGTGGGGGTTGATCCCCAAGTCAGGGAGGTCGGGCAGGCACTCGAGGGACACAGATGCAGGCTGGTCTCGAGAGAATACCGTGGTCGTTTCTGAAGAATTGGAAAGCAGAGGGGTGGTGGCTTCGGGGAGGAATACCGTGTTCCTGGAAGTTGTTGGGTCGGACGGTCGAGCTGCACCCTTAGGAGCTGTTCCTGGGGTGTGAGCTCCCCTGCCCAGGTACCCACCTTGCTTGCCTGCAGGTCCATGGGCAGGGGTCTATCTAGGTACCTAGGTAGTGTGGCAGCAGATCGGACGGCTGGGCGTGCCGAAACCAAAACCCCACCAATCTTGCTCTTCCTCGCAGCAAGCCGCCGTCAGGGAGAAGTCATTACCGGTAACATTCTTCAACCACGTTTTCGAGCATCCATTTCTCCTGCCCTTTTCCTTTCTTCTTTCTTTCTTACTTTCTTTCTTTTTTTGACTGCCTGGCAAGTCTTCTTACGAGTAAGATGGGCATTAGCACTGCAGACAAGGCTGGTGGAGAGCTTGTGTGTGTGGTTTCTTCGCATGCTAAATCACCCCTGTGGTCTGTATCCTCGAAGCTCGTACCTCGAGTATGGATCTCTATAGTCTTGACTGCCGAACATGTAGCTGCTGAAGCGCCGGGCCAGATACACATACAGGCACATATATAGAAGAGAATTATCGAGGCTGAGAGGGAGAAAATATCCAGCTCATGTTGACTAGTGGCCACTTCTAAACATCCATGGCCAGCTGATCAGCCTATGGGTTCAACGCCTTCCCCAGGCCTCGCTCCTCTAGCCATGCAGTGACCGCACCCTGCCGCCACCCGGCCGCTGAAGAAAGAGTCTAAGCATGACGTTGGTCCTGCTGCGGGTGCTAAAGTGTTCCATTCTAGAACATTTCAAAACACGAAAGACGGGGATCCGTAACAGGACAAGAGTGATGCTTACCAGCCCACTCTGGGTCGTACTCCCTCAGCTCAGGCGGCACGGGCCCGATCTTGGTCTCTGCCATCATGGCTGTCATCGCCCTGGTGATCCAACTCGGCAGCTTGTGGGCCATGGCCTTGTGCATCCCCTCAGAGTCCCCCACGGACCGCTGTGCGCCCAACCATTTGTGCCAGATCTTGAATATGGGCCCGGCAATCGTCTGCCGGATGCTGTGCCCGACGGCTGGGGCAAGTTCGGACGCAAATAGGGGCGGGTCCTCGTACACGGAGGCGAGCACCTGGCCCGGCTTGGCAACCGCCGACATCCAGGCCGACAAGACGCCACCGGACGACAGCCCGCTGACGACAACGGGCCGCTTGATGACCAGATCGATGAATTTGACGAGGTCGTTGCCGAAGTTGTCAAGGCTGTAGCGCCCGGGCGTCCACGTCGATCGACCCTGGCCGCGGAGGTCGACTGCGTACACCTGGGTACGACTCTGCTAGCAGGCGCATTGCATCCTAGTATCCCCACCACGATTCCGTCTGGGCCGGGATGAGCAGGATAGATGGGTTGGAAGCAGAGCCCGCCACGGCGTAGTTCATTCGCACTTCGCCCAGATCCACTGTTTGCTCCGGAAAGGCACGTTTCTTGAAGATCGATTTCCTGTTCGATGCTTCTAGGTGGGTATCCCGACGGTCACCAGGGCTGCTGAGCTCTTGGGTAGAAGAATTTGATGCCGTATTGGCTGGCAAGCTTTCACTGTGGTTGCTGATTTCGTGTGATGGTGTTGTGTAAACAGAAAGGTGTGCATCTTTGGAACGTCGGTCCACAAGGCTGGCTTCGTTGTGCAGTATACAGAGTAGCTCTGTAGTCTGTGCAGATATAGCCACATGTGATATATGAACGGATAAGCAACGACTTTGCAAGGAACCCAAACGTTCTAACAATTCATTGATCCATTTCACAAGTGGCTCGGTAATCCTTCGTCCTGCTACCTAGGTATACACTGCTGCTCTTCTGAACTTCTCAAATAGTACTAGACCGATGTGCGTGTCTGCCGATCCATCAAGTATGTAATATAGTAAGCACATGTGTGCACGTCTGCCCTGCCCCGCTATCTCCTCGGGCTGTACGCTGTAAGGCTGTCGAACACAGCTTACCAATTAGTCAAAGCAGCTTGATAGCATAATATTCTATTCTTTCTATCGAGGAACGGCATTTCATTGAAGCTCTACACAAGTCCTAGACAAAGTCTTTGTTCCGCACAAGTTGCTCGACCCCGCGTGATGTTGCAAGGTTGCGGGACGATTGAGTTGACAAAAGGAACATCCAGCATGGCTAGAAGAAGAAAAGTTCTTTAAGACCTGATTATGCCCGCTTTGGCTCAGTATTTTATTCTTGAGGATGTGAAATTGGTATTTGTAAGCAAAACTAACTAGCTACAATCACAGTGAAAGTGCACCCAGACTTTAGGCACCTACACAAGTTTGCCCACAACTGACGGCGTTCCGCCCAGATTTGGGCTCAATTTATGACACTCGAGACGCGTATTCCGCTATAGCCCGTCCGAGCCAGCCCTTCGGAGTATCGCTCTTGTTCCAGTACCATGCCGGGCCACCATTTCGGCACCCCCACCATTTCGGACCGCAAAACTTACCCCACACCATATAAAATCATAGATTTATATAGTCTATAACTAAATCTACAAAATACTTATAACTTAGAAAACTACTTCTTTAAAGTACTTAAAATTTCTATAATATTCTTATATATATACTATATGTATAATTTATTTATATAAAGTAAAGACTTCTAATATAACTTTTATACATAAAAATACTAGTAATTATATTAATTTATAAAATATTAAGTATAATAATAGAAATTTATATAATATTATTTATTAATACTTTATATATTATTTAATA
>JADAZS010000253.1:0-58756 GCA_014872975.1 Diaporthe citriasiana | reverse complement strand
GCTATTAGGATAATTATTAGATTAATTAATTTATTATTAAAGATAATTTTTATCTCTTTAAATTATTTTTTTATTAATATTATAGTAATAAAGTATTTAATTAATTTAAGTTATTATTAAAAAAGGGTTATTAAGTTAAGTTATATAGTAATAGTAGTTATATAGGGTAACCTTGGTTAACTACTAATTATACTATATGGGTGGTCTAGTATGGTTAAATGGTGTGCTCTGATTGGATACAATATATGGTTGTTAATTAGTTAGCAGATTCTGCTCTGCACCCTCCGTTTTTTCCTCTGCGAATCTCCGCCTTCTTTGATTGTACTTGAGAGTAGCACGCGCAGGTTCGTACTAACACAACGTCGATCCATCCGCCGCGATCCGCAATGTCTACCACACACCACGCGCCAGAACCGCACCGAGGAAAGGCTTTTCACACGCAGTAAACTTGGAAACACCAGGAGCCCCGCTTGTACTTTCGTCTGACAAACGTTCGATCAGTCGATTACATAGGAACCAGACGACTTCGGCACCCGTCGCTTCTGACAAACGAGACACGGTCCAGCCAAAGAGTCTCGTAAATACTGCACAAGGCCGCTAAAACCGTCATCATTAGCAGCTCCTGGCAGGCCGAGGCTTCCCTGGGCACAGGAACAGCATCTTGGCAACGGGCGGAGTGTGGTGGGAGACCTGCAAATGTTTTTGATCAGATGTGTGCCGAATAAAATTCCCATCAACCCAATTTATCACAGGCCACGCCGTGCTGATCGAGGGAACAGAGCATTCCGAGCTGTCAGCATGGAGGCCAAGAGTTTGGCTTGAAGAATTCATACTCTTGACCGATAGAGCGCGACCCTAAGCACCGCCCATAGGCATTCCGTCTGCGTCTCCGTTGGGAAGAAGAGGGATAAGCACTTCAAGTTATTAGTCTTGGCACATATTGGGGTTCATCCAACCGTTCTCACTAGGGTAAACGAGGGAAGCCTAGATACACAGCGCCTGTAGCAGGGAGCGGCCCTGAGAAGCAGAAGGCCCCCTACGGTAGGTCATGCAGGGTCCTTGCGAGAGACGTGGGTCCAAAGCGAGGATTACGTTCCAGCCCGACCAACCAGCCTTCCAGCCTGCCCAGTCTAGCCACTAGTAAATTCTTGCCCTCTCCTCTATTTGGGGGCGGGGCGGAGGTACCTCGCAGGAGCGTGTAAGCGGAGCGAACGCGCAAGGTTCCGCCAACTTTCAAGCTTATTTCTGAGCCGCTTTAGTGGCCCTCGGAAATTCCTTTGAGAGCAGGGGACAGGTGGAATGCAAAATAAACCACACGTAGCCTAAACCCTTTACATTACAAACCGAATTACTTGACAACGAAGTAGTATGTGCTAGACTCTAATTACAGGGAAATATTTAGAATCAGTGCCTGATTCCAATGATGTTAATCTTTTTATATGAACGTTATGGTTACGTTGGATGAATCAAGTCGAAGTACCGCGTGGTACTGATTCTGGTCCTAAGCTACCGGCGGGTTTTAATGCATCCCCCCTGCGGGACAAGCCGCCCACCGTCAGCCACTTGAAAGCATTAGTGAGCTCAGATATAGATTGGGGATTAAGCTCCTTCTCCCCACGAGACCAGGCATCCATCCAACCCAAACATGTCAGGCAGGTTTGTGTGACTGTGTAGGAAAGTGAAGATGACCTTCATCGGGTATCGGGGCACTTCGAGTGGTCGCCCGGAACTCGGACTGGTTGGGACAATTGTACAGTAGCCTCCAAGACATGATGGTACTCAAGACCTTCCCATGCCACTCTCTTGAGTATACACGTGCGCAGGAGCAGACTGTTCAACCAATTAAACATGATTCCACGCGACCAATGTTATGCCAACCTGGTCAGAGCCAGCACTACTGGATTGTCTCCTATTTGGGCACATTGTTTTCATTCTCAACGTTGGGTCCTTGGAGCGTTATTTTCTGTATTAGAGGGACCGTCTGGTCCTGTGTATCTGGGATGTTAGATTGAAGACTTACCCACCACCCCTGAGCATGAAGTAAGCTCATAAAGTAAAGGGTTGTGTCGTTGGATGACAGGCTTATTCTGCGCCAGGTTTGACCGGAAGGTGTGCGCCGGGGCGCTAGGATCGGTCAGTACCTAGGTACGTAGTAATTAGTCCCTTCCCCTTGTGGCATCTAAATCCCCTTTAGGACTTGTTTCTCGGCCAAGAACGTACTAAGCCTCGCCAAACATCTAAGTTAGAAATGCCGCACAGCACAGATGTGACTGTACCTGCTGAATCTGAGTCGTAAGAGACCATTCAGGAGGCAGAGGAGGTTGACATGCCCAGAAGTCTCGGACCCTGAAATTGATCGAATAAATGAAGGATCCGAACGAAGCCTCAAACTCTGGAAACGATGTAATATAATCGAAGGGTCCAAAAGAAAGGAGAAGTTAGGATGCCCAGAAGCCAAGCCTCGGACTCTAGCAACGATGCGACATAATCGAAGGTTCTAACAGAGCGGAGAGAATGTTTGGATGTCTATAAGCTGAGCCTCGGACTCTGGTAACGATGGAACAAACGAATGGTCTAGAAGAGAGAAGCGGAGGTGAGTATGCCCAGAAGCCTCGGACTCTAGACACAACAGAGTAAACGAAGGGTCCGAAGGAGAGGAAAGCAGCAGCAGACGACAAGATTGGCGTGAGATGCAAAATAGTAGTAAGTAAATAGTCTTTCAGAAAAGCATAAAAGGCAGAGCTCCCGGCTCTGTCTAGAAGCTTTTGAGTCTCTCCATCCTCCACTCCGCTCAAGCATCTTCCACCCGCTCCAGCACCAAAGCATCTAGTCTCGCACATCAAACGATTTTACAGCTTTTTACTCTCTCACGAGAATCACCACTTTCCTCAACTAGCCACAATGAAGACCTTTGCCCTCATCACCTCCCTCCTCGCCACGGCCACCTCGGCCGTCGACCTGCACCTCGAGTTCTCAGGAGGCTGCAACACCGGCGGCGGCGGCTACATCTGCCGCGGCTGGAACCCCAACACGTGCTGCAGCGTCAACGCTGGCCTCTTCTTCGCCAGCGGCTCCTTCCGGGCCATCCCTGGCAACTGGAACCTCCAGTGCCGCGGCCACGCCGGGCCCAACTGCGGCGCCGTCCGCGACCAGCAGGACAGCCGCGGCCGTGACTATGTCTGCCTGGGCAACGGGCCTTTTGGCGGTATTGGGTATGGTTTCAACAACAGGAAGATGATCCGTGGTGCTGAGACGGACTTGGATATTCGTGCGGTCGATGGCGAGGAGTTGGAGGGCTGCGCCCAGCCTGACGTTATGTACCTTGCCGACGGTACCCAGTACAACTACACCGCCATCGTTGAGGCCCAGCTGGCCCCCGAGGAGCTCTTTGAGCTCGGCAAGGCTGGGGCGTCGGTCACTGATATCCCTGAGAGCTATGCCACCTTCAAGCTTGTGGAGTAAACGGTCGCCTGGGTGAGATGTGGGCTTACTGATGGTGCAGACCTGGGTGGAAAAAATGGAGTGTTTTCCTTTGACTTCTCTCCTTCTTCGTGTTGCTTGGCTTCTTGGCTGAGTGTACATTCCCTTTTTTTTTGTCGTGGGCCGCGGCCGCCCGACTTGTGGGCGTAAAAGAACAATAGGCTTGAAAGTCACAGTTTCACGTTAGGTAGCAAATAAGCAAAAGTATGAGGCCATAGTATGATCCCGTAAACCAATGTTGTTATGTGACATCCTTTAGTTCCACCATAACAAATCTTCTGGAAATGTATATCTCTACATATATCAAGATGTCTGACCTATATACTCAATTTTTAGGTGAAGTGATATATACCCAGACGTTACTAATACTAGGATTATATAATACAACCCTACCTTTGGCGACCTCTGACGAGACGGCGTTGCAGCCCATGCTCACCCTCAGAGTTGGTACTGTTGGCCTACTACAATGTCGGACTGGAGACCGTGACTTCAAATTGCGAAGATACAGAGGCCGAATTCAGTTGCATAGAGAATTCTTGGTAGTCGGCCCTCTAAAAACTGTTGTACTTACAGGAAATAAATTTCAGGTCAATCACTGAGTGATCTTACGCGCCGTGGGGTCACCGCATCTGCGGGGTCATCTGCGGCTAACCTGTGTCCAGTGATGACCGCGAAGATCAGCCTCAACTTTACGCTCAGCTCTGTTCTCAAAAGCGTCCTTGACATCGCAGCAAGAGTCATCCGGACTAACATGCCTCTGGAGCCTCTGAGCGCCTTAGCGCTCTTCTGCGATGTGCTTGAACTTGCTGGGAAGGGCGTCGAAGCTGTGAAGTTCGCCAAAGATACCTACGCGGCTGCCGATGGTATGGTGAAGGACCACCACAAGCTCTTGGCTTTCGCCATGCAAATCGAGTCCATCATCACTGGCATCAGAGAGAGCGTCCAAATGGTGGACGTGCTGCAGACAGCCGACGAAGAGGTCCTGAAAGTTGCGGCTACATGCCAAGAACTCATCAACCAGTACAAGCCTCTGCTCGAGAGGTGTCGGGCTCAAAAGCGTGGCTCCATAAGCGCGAGTACAAAGGCCACAATTCGCTCTGTATTTGCCAAAGGAGAGCTTGAGAACCTGCACCGATCTCTCGAAGTCCAGGGAGGCATACTGAGGACCGCATTGGCTTCTTCTGCGAGACAAAACTTGAGCACCCTCATTCATCGATTTTGCAATGCAGAAATCGAGCAGGGACACATCAAAGATCGCCTCGGGTCCATCCAGGCGCAGTTGAGATCTTTGGAAGCCAAATTTTTGGACCCTGATGATCTGGTGGCGAAGCTGACGGAGGTCACCAAGGTTTCATCATCTGCTTTTCTTCAACTGGATGTCAATTTCGTCTTGACGAGTCTCCAGAGCAGTGCCACTGGCTCTACCTCCTCTAGTCCCAGATACAACGATGTTTTTGACGCCGCGCCAAAGACTTGCGATTGGATATTTCAAAGTCACCAAGAGCTCTCAAGGACTTGTCCCACTCTCAAAGTATCCTTGGGTGACTGGCTGAAGGAAGGACAAGGCAGTGAGTCACCATCTATTCGCTGTAACAGACGGCGCGTCTCTTATTGTGTTTCTATAAATGATAGTAACACAGTTTTTGATCTTCCACATCGCAGGTAAACCTGGAGCGGGAAAGTCAACGCTTATGAGGTACCTGTATAAAAGCCCTGCCACAAGGAAGCTGCTGCGAACGTGGTCTGGGGAAGACGAGTTGGTCCTAGCCAAGTATTTTTTCTGGAAGTTCGATAATCATCAAAATCGACTGACAGGACTGAAGCGGTCTATTCTTTATGCAGTCTTGCATGAACCAGAACTCCCTAGCAAATTGATGCATCTGCTTTTCCCCAACCAAATAGGTCAAGGTGCTTCACATCTGGAACGGGAGCAGCAATTGTCAATAAATGACGACGACGTGGAGTTGGCTTTCTCGAATTTGATCTCCACAAAGGTCGGACTGATGGGAAGAAAGTTCTGTTTCTTTCTTGATGCCCTCGACGAATACGACCAAGAAACAGCGCGAGAAGATTATGTCGACCTCGTCCTACTCATACAAAATTGGGCGGAAGAGTCTGATGGTCATATCAAGATCGTCGTGTCAAGCAGGGAATTTCCAGAGTTCCAAGTATTCGATGAGGGCCAAAGGATTCGCATTCATCTCTATACGTTGGATGACATGAGATTGATCGTCCGAGACCGGCTCCAAAGCCACCCTCAGTTCAAGAGGTTGAAATGGCTTGGGAAAGACGGCAACGCAGTCCCAGGCCATCAGAACATCGATGATGCTGCACATCACCTCATCAATGCCGAATCTTTCATACACTACATTGCGGCTGCGGCTGAAGGAGTGTTTCTCTGGTCTGTGCTCATGGTAAAGGAGTTGAGAAAAGGTCTGTCACGCGGCGACTCAATTCGAAAACTCTACAGCAAGGTTGCTGGGGCTCCGAGAGAGATGAAGAAGTTTTTCGAGTCAATAATCGAGACAATCGATGAAGCATACCAGCGAGAGGCTATAATATTATTTGCCATAGTCTTACGGCTCTCTGGAAATCGATCTGCCGGGCTCGGCCTAATCGAGTGTTCGTTCTTCCTAGAAGCTGCGGACGCCAGTGTGATGGACCCAGAACAGTGGGAACCAGACGCCGATGGATGCTCTCTTGATGAGCGAAAAGAGTTAGCGGAGATCCAAATCACAGGTAGATTCAATGGTCTGCTGGAGACTTCACCGTACAACACATCGGTGAAGTTTCTTCACTCGTCGATTCTGGAGGTTATGGCGCTTTATACCTCACAGGGGCTGGAGAAACATAACCTGACCGAAGCACAAATTGACACTTGGTTGTGTTGGATAATCCTGGTATGGGTCAAGTGGGCTCTAAAAGGAGCTGCTTTAGTGGACGGGGCGATCGACTTCGACATGTTGGCAGTGAATATGAGGAGCCTGCTGTCTGGGCTGCCATGTCAGACCTTGGATGACAAGACCATGGAAATGCTTGACAAGATTGACGCGGCTTTGTTGCTCACCTCAAACAGAAAACACCGTGGCAGAACCTCGATGAGTGGAGCAAAGCACAGCCTTGCCGCCGAAGTGGCTTCATCAAACCGAACGCCATGGAAGTGGAGGTCTACTCGCTCTTGTTGGGTGCGGCGGAACTAGGCCGGGCAGACTACTTGTCCTGGAAATTAAACGAGATGGGAGCCACCCACAGAAACGGGGCATTTGCATCACTTCTTCTTCATTATTTGAGCACATTTTCGTTGAAGCCAGCCATACTTCAACAAGTCCTCGAGAAAGGCATCTCTGTCGACTGCAAAAGTGACAGGAAAGAAGCACCCTCCTGGTTCTTTTGTCGCCCCCACTATGCTTGGCACGAATACCTTGCAAACGTCATTGTTCCTCCACTGAAGAGTGCCGAATACAAGCCTCATGAGTACTGCCATCTCTGGGAAATGGTAGAGGTTTGGCTTCGTAATGAAGCAGATTGTCGCTTCTGGGTCGGGGTTGGTCTGGACAGGCTGGAGGCATATCAGTCGTCAGATGAGGGCAGGATTGTACGATTTGCGCATCTGTTCGAGCTCGGTGGTGTACACCCACACGCATCAGCCAAGTTGTTTCCGCGACCAAATACCCTAGCAGGCCTTCGGGACCTCATTGCTTTCATCTCACCTCACAATCGGGACACGCTGCTAGAACTGCTAAGCTAAATCCGGGTATATAGCCACCTCAGACTTGTGGAGAAGACGGCCGGGCGAGTCGAGGGATCCAGGAATGAACGACAAATTTGGCCTGGCCTTGTGGAACCGGTTAGTTAACGCTCCCACCCGACAATTAGCTTTGTACCTTCATGCCACTTAAGCAGGGCCTGTTGTCAATCTCCAGCGTGATGTCAGGCTTGTCGCACGCGTCCTGTTTCTCAGCTTTCCCATCACTCCGAGAACATTAGCCATACATCCCGCCTCCATGGAAAAGATACCCCGACGCCGCTGCATCACCTCCCACTACTTGGTTTTGTCCGCCTGTTGCTCGCTGCCTGCCGTGTCCAGCGGAAATTTTCTTCTTCTTCTCGCCGCATGAGATGCGCGGCTCATTGTCTCTGTATATTTATTAACATCGGGTATACCCAGACTATAATCGCTAGTAGGACGCCCACTCCTGTCCTTCTTTCTCGAGACCACAGTGATAACGATTATTAGAATAATACTTAGATTTATAAACAGTATTCTATACTTTATCACGATAGAAGATAAGCCACAGGTCTCCAGTCTCGGGTATTAATAAAATATTATAAACATCCAAATCTCTTATAGCATCTGCTTAGCCTCTACTCACAGCTTGTCCCTCAACTCCCTAGAAAGTTATATACTATCCTCATCAAGGAGTAACACCACAAATTCCTAGACATGCTTTAGATAGTCATCCATAAGGCTCTCTAGCTTATCTTGTCACAACATAGGGCTGTGCTATTACAGAGTAATAGCGGTTCCGCTTTTACATCACAGTTATAAGCCCGGTAGTTCTGTAGTTTAATCCACATCTCCTAAAGCTGTAATATATAATAGACACTAGTACCTTCTAAAGCCCTCTAACCCACCTGCTTAAGTATATAATGACTCTAAGTTTAAAATAGAAAAAGTAATAAATCTACAAAGAGATATACTACAGTTTACTCAAGTAGCTCTTATAAACTGGGGGGTGTGCTACAACATAGGGCTACGCTATTGTAGAGCAATAGCAGTTCTTCTTTTGTGTCACATAGGTATCTTAAATTATGAACTGTATACAAGCAAACACTAGAGTAATTCTATCTCAGCTGACATTAATACCTAAAAGCTCTTCAAAGTTGCATAGTTAGTAATTGCATATCCATCGCCAAACACATCGCTTGGCCAAGGCGAGCGCCTCGGTAAGAATTTCATAGAGTCGATCGTGGCAAATGTTTTACATCTTTGGTCCCACTGGTACCTATTTCAGACAACTATGGGTTCCACAAGCCCCAGCGTCTAGAAATTCATAACTATGCTACGAGCCACCGTTGGCGCGTGAACATATAGCTATGTACACCGGCCAGCGCCCCAGTTGGGGGAATTGGATAGGCCATAAAATGTCAGTATCGCAGTACCTCCAAAAAGCAATGTAGAATGCAGAACGGTCTGCCGTTGGTAGGACTTCACACCTCAATTCGTAGTTTCGCAGAGATAGCTACTCCTCCGTCCAACAGAAGTGAAAACACCCTCCTGATTCTGGCCAAGCATTTATGTACTTTGTCAGATATAGAGGGTGGTGGTCAGACGAACGTGGTTCTGCGGCAGCTGCTCCCACAGTTGACCAGGTCTCCGAAACTGGTAAGCGTCAAGTGGAGAATACATGACAGACCAACAAGGACAAATGTTGCCTAAAATATCATCAGCAGAATCCTTCTGAGAATCACATTAGTAAGCCAAAACCCTCTTATTTACCGTAACGGCCGCTCTGCCACGTAAGACAGTTCTTCCGATGATCGTGTGACGAGGAACCAACAACAGATGCATTATGGCTTCCTCTCACCGCCTCGTAAATCTCCACGACAATAGATCGCTTGCCAATGATACCACCTCATCCTCATATGTGAGCCTCGAGGGCACAAATAACTCAACGATCCTATCAAAACTCTTTAGAAGCGGCAGACAAAACCTATTCAAATATGTCAGTGGCCTTTTGTTTCTCGGGTGAGTACGCCGCAAGATTTCTCTGACGATGCTACATTGCTGAAATGGCCCTGTTCTTAGTTTCGCTGCGCAATCTGTGTATTTGTATCGGCTCGAGGCTGGATTAGCCCGCATTCCTAATGACCCTTTCGATAACTGGTTTGGGCACGATGTTAGCCGCACCAGCCCCGAGGTCTGGAGCGAGGAACGCCAGTTATTTCTGCGTAACGTTTTACCGGTGCCAGTTCATTCTCATAACGATTACGAGCACCGGATCCCTCTCTTTGAAGCACTTGGTTCCGGGTGCATAAGCGTTGAAGCCGATGTCCACTTGAAAGACAATGATCTCCTAGTCGGGCACTCTGACGCAAACCTACACAAACATGTTACGCTACGTTCTCTATATTTGGAGCCCCTCCAACGTATTTTGGAAGCGCAGAACGTGGCGAATGGTACTAGACGCGGCGTTTTTGACCTCGCCCCTGAGCAAACCCTAGTCCTCCTCGTGGACTTTAAAAGCTCAGGGCCGGAGGCTTTTGCGGATATGGACGCCCAACTAGAGCCATTGCGAGACCTTGATTTTCTCACGTACTGGAACGGTACGACGCGAATCATGAGGCCACTTACCATCGTAGCATCAGGCAACAGCAATTTTGATTCTGTGCTTGCCCTGAATGCGACCCACAGGGACATATTTTGGGATGCCAATCTTGAAAGTTTGGTCGCCGCCGATGACAACTTAGATAACGAGTCGCCCACATACAAGTTCAACCAGTCGAACTCTTACTTTGCCTCGACAGAATTCAGGAACGCCATACTCTACGCCTCCCCCAACAATACCGGCACATCCTCTACCCAACTCGAACAAGCAAGAGTAAGAGGCTTGCTGACACGGTATTGGGATGCTCCATCAGAGCCTCCAAACTTGAGGGAGGTTGTATGGAGAGTTTTGGTTGACGCTGGCGTCGGCGTTTTGAACGTGGATGATTTGGGTGTTGTGAGAGCAAGGGCCAAGGGGCTGGGAAGCCTTGGGCAGGGCACCACCCATCCCACAATTTAGTTTACCATGCCGGGCCTAGGTTACATATTCGGCGAGATTAAAGCAAATTAGAAATTCTTGGTTATTTGAGCGTCGTGATGTACGAAGTCTTGCGGCTTAGATACAGTGCCTACAGAACTTTTGATTTGCTCCGCCATGCGGCCGCCACGGGGCTCACTGTCGGAGCCGTTCTTACGAGTTTCATACACTGGGATCAACAACATCGCAACTTCTGAGACATCCGATCGCAGCTTCCGGTCACATTGTGAGAGCTGCTGCACCACAGGACGCACAGCGGAAGGCACCGGCGTCATTGTCATTGAGAATATCGCTACTGACACCGTGACGCCCACGATTGTCTCAAGCCACTTTGGGTTTCGCGAGATGAGAGGATCGTCGACGATTTCATGTGAGGTAATTGGCCAACGACAGCAAAAGTGAGAGAACATGCTTGGATTGGGACGTAGTCTGATGGTAGATTGCCGAGTTAGCTTAACTCATTCTCTTGGAGATCCATTTGTCACACTCGATTTATCTGTGTTTCTTACTCTTCGAGCTACACCCACTCAAGATGTTTCCTAAAGCCAAGTCTGCTTCTGCTTTCATTTGTGGAACCAAGTTGTCTGGCATCGAATGAGTCACTTCAATCTCAACTGTGTGCAGTGGAGTGGCAGTCGTCTTACCCAGGTTCTTTGTCAACTATTGCTTGACTATATCTCGGTGGACAATAGTTCCTCGGACAGCATCCAGCTTGGTGTATTCCCCCATAAAACGCTCAAGAAGCTCCTCCTTGAAACTGATTTGAGTGCCTGGCAGGTTTTTGAGTACGTCGATGAAGATGTCAGGGATGATGAGTCGTTCGCTGTCACTCGTTCGTATAAGATACGGAGTAGATTTACGCTGTCATTGGCCTTTCATTTAAGACCAGATTTCAAGAAATATCCAAGCTGATGGGATATTTATGACGAACCTTCTCATAACCTTGCTCCAGTAGCTTCTGGCCATGGTCGAAGAATTCGTTCTTAGCAGCTTGGAGCCTTAGCCCAAACAGACCTGGATCAATTCCAACCATGGGTAAGCCCTGTAACCTCCGTCTTGATATTGTTCTCTGCCATGCCCACGTCACGAGCACGACATCTGCCACAGACGTGACGATCGACGAAGTCGACAAAATACCTTGTGCTCGTGCTTTCGATCATCTGGTACAATGCTACAACTAGCTCACAGGATTTTGAGCCCCAAGTATTCTCACCCAATAAAAGATTCTTCGGTGGCAAGGCGTCCTTGTCAGGTTGGAGTATCACGAATAGACTGAACAGGTACCTACATGCAGCCCAGGCGCAGTGAGTGCAGTGTGAGGGTGGAGTGTTATAGAAGATAGAGAATCACTGATCGTTGGCATCCTGATTCCATTGCTTCAAATTTCCCCTTCCCTTCTTTTATTGATGAAGCTGCTTCTTGTCTGCGCTCTGCGCTGCCATGATTACTCTTTAGCAGTAGCTTGCCCGCTCAGCTTACGGGGCAGCGAAAGCGAGCCTTATAGCTTGGCATATGCAGTGAAACTGAGCAGGGATCTCGCAGAAAGTTTCAACACACAACTATGGGCCCTGCCCCTAGAACTCAACCTTTTCATACAATCAAAAGAGCGCGTGAACTTGGCCGAAATCAAGCGTCCGCTTCCGAGATCACCTGCGACGGAGCAACATTCTTTGGTGCTTATGCAAGGTGAGTCGGTACTACGATAATTATCGATAAATGTATAGGGCTTGAGCTCTTTCACATCACTTTTGACAAATCATTTTACACGAGTTTGGGAAAGAAAAGCGCCGGCGTTGACATTGACCCGGACGTTGACGCAAAGCTCACTAAGCCGATGCCACACTCTCTTCTCTCGTCAGTGGCTCAAGTCGCAGGGAAAGCCAGCATAAGCTAGCAAGTGTTCGAGACCCATTGAGACAACTATTGCACTGACCTACTTAAAAAAGAATTAACAGCCGGTGAGGCGTATCCGAAACTCAATGATCATCGACGTCGAAAAACAGTTGTGGGCCCAGTGGACAGACGGTACGATGGCACTGAGACCTCAATTTCGATTATAAGATTGTCTTTTTGAGGATCAAGACATGACCAAGAAGCTAGGAAACACGCTGGTTTGGACAGTGAGGAGGGCCTTTTTGGACAAAGCAAAGATGCAGATGTATGTGGTGGATGACGAGAAGTAACGAAGGGCACGGATAGGAGTAAGACGTCAGCGAATGGAAACACAAGGAATCAATATCAACCTGCCCTCTGTGTGAACTGACGCTGCGGTGGTGCGAATAGCGAAGAGCCTGTTGGCATTAGAGGCGGGCTATACTCGTCTCGCGCGACGAAAACGAAAGATGGGACGGCACAAACAAGATGCAGAAAAGCTGGTTAAGGGGTTCCAAGTGAGAGGGGAATGACTGGATATTAAATCTCATCATGTACGCTCAACAAGCAGTTCCTACAGAGAAAAGACGTGGAGCGCATATGGCAGCATTTTCAGACACCTAATCTTCTCTAGCAACATGAACAGAGAACAAAACTCTTGATCCTACTCTGTAGTCCTCGGGAATGTTGAACGAACATATATTGATATGAAAATAGCTCCCGTAAGCAACTTACAAAATCAATCACGACTTTGAAAATAATTTGGCATTTGAATAGCATTTCTATTCAGAGAAAGTAAACGAGTGCTTCTACCATTACGGAGGATCGTTGGTGCTGGGAGTGTTTACTTAATGAGGATGCGCGGCCACTCCAGGGGGCTTATCCAAGTCTAATTGCTTTGTAAGTGGGTGATCGTGCTGCTGGGCTACCCTACTGGTCCTTTCCAATCAGCGAGATTTAGGTCTGCTGCACGCGCGCCCACCCCGATTGGAGTGAGAACTACTGCATGCGTGCTTGTGGCGCAGACCATAGTCTCCTCTCCTGCTTCACAAGTACCACACCGAGCCAAAATGGCAGCCTATCTCAATGTGGTCAGGGCACAGGCCAAATTCTTCTAATGCCATAATATTGATAGTGCGGCCAGGTGCTGAATTCCTGCTTTCTTCTCTTCCACCCTGCAGCCGAATGGACTGTCTTCCAACGCGCTGTTCTCGTATTCACCATCTCACTCAACAAAATCCTTCGCCTCTTTTTTTTTTCCGGCGCCAAGAAAACACTCGTTCTACTTCTCGGCAGCCCTGCAGCCCTTCGAACTCAGCTGGAACGATAATTTCTGCAGTGCTGAAATAGCGATTCCTGTCGTAGCATTTTCACCATGCCACTCACGGCACCGCCCTCCCGCGTGGCGATCATTGGTGGAGGCCTTGCTGTAAGCCGCCATCCTTGTGCTTCTTCCCGGCTGTACCGTGGCCTGACTTTACTAATCCTACTCCCAGGGCTGTACACTTGCCCTCGCGCTGCATGATCTCAGCATCCCCTCCACTATCTATGAGGCCCGTTCCGAGGAATTTGATCAGGGCGGCGGGGTGATGCTCTCCCCGAACGCCTTGCGGGTCCTCGAGAGCGTTGGAGTATACCAGCGTGTGCGCAGCAAAGCCCTAGAGTTTGATGTGCTCACCTTCAAGGATGTCAAGGATCAGACGACCGACGAATACTACTTTGGCTCCAAGAAGCTATACGGGTACGACGCTATCCGCATCATGAGAAAGGAACTGCTTGATGAGATGAGGGCCATGCTGCGAGAGCGCCAGATCGCTATCCATTTCGATAGCAGGCTTTCCAGCATCACCTCAGACGGCCCCGACAAGGTGGGCTTTACCTTTTTCAATGGCCAGACGGGTTCCGCCCCTCTGGTCATCGGAGCCGATGGCATTCACTCGACAGTGCGCGGCACATTCTTGCCTCAGGTCAAGCCGATGTATGCCGGTTTCATGGGCATCAGCAGCGTTGTGAAGAGGTCTGACCTTCGCATTCCCGATGGGTACAAGCTGCCGGCAACCGTCATGGCGAAGCCAGGTGCATTTCTACTTGTACCGCAGAAGCCGGACGGGTCTGAGCTCTTCATCGGGTCTCAGAGGCGTTTCCCAGAACTGGACGCCGCGGGCTGGGAGGAGCTCAGGAAGGACAAGCAAAAGCTGTATGACATGCTTCAGGAGAATAAGGCTGAGTGGCCGGACGTGGTGCAGTCGGCATTGGAAGCGACCCCGGTTGACCGAATGGGCTTCTGGGCCTTCTATGGCATCCCGCCTTTGGCATCATGGCTGTCTGACTCCAAGAGGATCATACTGGTTGGCGACGCCGCTCACGCGATCCCACCAACCGCCGGCCAGGGCGCCAACCAAGCCTTTGAGGATGTTCGAGCCCTGGCCACGCTCCTCGCCAAGCTTTCGCCATCTGTGCCGCTTGACAAGGCGGCCGCGCAGTGGCAGGCGTACCGCCAGGATCGCATCAAGAAGGTCCTCGACCTGACCCAGCAGATGAACGCGAAGCGGCTGCCGGAAGCCGAGCGGGCCAAGCTGCCGCCTGGGGCGATGTGGACCGACCAATCGCTCACCCGTGGCGAAGGCGGTGAGCTGCGTTGGTTGTATGACCCAGACTTGGCGCATGAGGCTCAGAAGTGGGTGCAGGAGCAGGCTGCTTCTTGATGGGATTCGACGGGATGGATCCTGTTGGTGGCCGAATCACCAACAAATCTTGGCATGATGCTAGACACGTTCTGATTCTTCAACTCAACCCCCCCCCCTTTTTTTTTTCTGGCATGGTCTTGTACCCCAACTCAACGAGACCAGCCTGATGCTCGTGTGCTTTAGAATTCCAAATCTAGAATCCTACTCGCTGGAAAGGAACAGCAAGATCTGATTACAGTTCCGGGCTTCCCAGTCGCATCTCTTGCCTCCTTGCCAGCATTCTTCGAGACTCGGGCTTCTCCTTGTAGGATCCTAACCTCACAAGTCCCACAATCACCCGCTCGACATGCAGACTCGGGGTTGTCGCCTCCCCCTTTCTGTTCCATGAATTCCAAAAGCGAAAGACCATCGGCCATACCCCAGGTAAGTTCCTTCCCACGAAAGCGTACTGTGGCGTTGCTCGGGAGATCCAAGCCGTCCATGCTTGCCGGGTCGTTTCCTTCGGCCGACGACCCGTACGCAAAAGTTTCGTAGCGTATAGCCTCAGGTGAGACATTACACTGTTCAAGGTATGTTTTCATGCCCTCTATGAAGGACTGCGGTCCACATATATACGCATTAGACGCTTTACCTGGCAGCTCGACGGGGGTGACTCCCAGCGGATCGATGTAGTATGACTCCCGCACAACGGCAGCCAAGATGTCGAGTGTGGGCCGGCCCTCGTGATCAAAGTCTCTCCCTTTGACATCCACGTCGGGTATCGGCGCCGTGTAGAACTTGATAGTACGGAGGTGGGGAGAACTTTGAATCTCCGATTTCAGCAGCGAAATGTCTGTCTCACTATTTTGAGTGACGTATATCAAGACAGCTGGGGTCTTGCTTAGTGTTGGATGAGCTAGATGAGCCTGAAGCATGCTCAGAATAGGCGTCATGCCTATTCCAGCGCAGATATAGATCTGGCGATGTGGGAATGACTTGGTCCAATCAGGCACAAAATTGCCGGACGGAGATCGTGCCAATATGGTGTCACCCGCGCGAACTTCAGAATGGAGATAGAGTGAGGCAGATGGCCCCCTTTTGACAGTGATTCGATAGGACGGCGGGATTGAGGTCGTTGTGGAAGGCGACCAGGAGGAAATGGACCAGCAGCGAATCTGACCAGAGGGCAGTTTAAACGTGAGGTACTGTCCTGGGACATAATCCGCCAAGGGCTTGTCATCGGCTGCGGCCAGATAGAATGACTTGACAGACACGGACTCATCAACCACTTTGGTCACCTTGAGCGCCCGCCAGCCACGCCATCGATTCCGTCCCGCCGCTTCGCTGTCTTCAATCATCGCCAGCCTGCGCGAAACGACTTTCTTGTTCATGCTCTGCAGGCCCTCCACACGCAGAATGCGCTGCGCCATGGTACGGGTGCCGGGATCCGAGAGCGGTGCGAACAAGCACTGGGCGATGGTCGCCACCGGAACCGTCTCTTTGCTCTTGGTCGTTATGACGGTTGCCGTGTCACCTGGTGCGATCGAACCTCCTTGGACGACCTTCAAGTAGACGCCGCAGAACCCGGTCCTGGCGACCTCGGCGAGCCAGCTCGCTGGCTGTCCGCATCGCCATGCAAGCCGCGAGCACGGGCTGCGCCCACCGCACACTTCGAGCACGACTGATCTTCCTCCCACTGCCGAGCCTTCGTCGCGGGAGCTGTCGTCGCTAATTATCTTCTGGTCTCTCGTCTTGGATGACGGGCCCGAGAACACCCAGCGGTCCCCTAGCATGATGTTCCTCTCATCGACACCTTCGGGCACGTCGAGTGTCAAATTCTCCCCCCAGAACGCCCAGTCCCATTGTGACCGCTCGATATTCAGACGTGACGTCCAGTAGTCATAGTGCTTTGAGAAAAAAGCGTGAACTTGCGCATCGTGTACGGCAGACTTGTGCCCCTCGATGCCGCGCTCGGGAGTTAGAATTAATGGTGTCGTGGAAGGAGATCGGACAATAGCTGTCGAGGTCGGCTGTGAATGCATCATTTGCGTGACTGCTCGTGAGCGAGAAACAGCTACGACGGAGAAAGCAGAACACGGTGGCTCTTGGTCACCATGATCTTGATGGCAGGAGGGCATGGTGAGATATTGTCCGTATGTCGTGTGGAATGGATCGTCTCTGCTCAGGTGGGGAGGTGAGATGTGGAAAATCTTGAATAAGTCACACATACATAAGGCAGGAAGAAGCAATAGACATAGACGTGGAACAGATAAAAAGAAGACTTTGTGTCAACTCATCTTGCTGACAAAAAGTCCTGCTAAACACGTTTGGGAAGGGCGCATCGGCACGCGATACAACCCGCCCAGGTGTGATGGGGGGGATTCAGGAACCATGCGCCCGGATGATCCATGGACAATTCCGAGCACCCATGACAGAACGTCCGAAGTCATTGGTTGAGATTGGACCATCAAATAGGCAACAGCCGCTACAAGTTTTGGTATTTACACGGGGCCTGCGAGATGATGCACGGACAGTAACCCTGATGATTTTGATCTGCGAAGCTCCCGTGGCGCTAAAATTCTAGCATTTAAACTTAGTTCTTGCGTTGACGAAGTTCAATGGGTTGAAGGAGAAGGGACATTATTTATATTTGTAGTAATCGAGCTACCGTGGAGTTATTATTTAGGTGCTTTGTACAGCAATTTACGTGACTGTAGCTGTTGTGCTCAGTCCTTGGGTTCCGCCCAAGAAGCAAAGAACTTGAGGAAATATCGTTGGCTGTAAAATTATATAATATCGCTCGTGCGTGGACATGTTTCACGGAGAAGTACATAATATCAAGGGTCGGAATGGAACGGCGGCATATGAAAACTGTGAGGTTTGTTCCTGAAATTCTTGAGTCACGAGTGGTCTATTGATTCGGGAAATATCGAGTCGCCCCGATTTTTGATAGGCGCCAGCTAATTATCACCGTTGCTTAATTATTCTGTATCTCTTCAACTTCGATCTTGGTCTTTTGACTTTGGTATGATAAAACGACTTTGCTGCTATTGCTCCAACTCACACTCTTAAGCCATTTCGAATCATGGTGGTGCGTATCATCATGGTACTTTTCCATCGTAGACCTACTTGTAGCCGATACCCAAAAGGATAACATAGGCAAAGAAGTAATCCATCGTGATCATGGAATTTTGAGCGCATCTAAATTAGGATAAGATCTTGTAGACCACATTCTTCGAAGACCGTGCTCGGTTTCCACTTCCCATCTCCATTCTCGATGCCTAAAAATTTGTTACATCAGACTTCATCCTCGAACAAAATACCGACCACTCTGAGTCTGCGAAAGGTATTCGGATGTTCTGCTCCCAGAACCTGATTCAGTGAGAGGCAAGTGACTCAGCACGTGAGTTTTGATAAGCAAAGGAAGCATGTGGGTAGGGTCCTCCCAGTGCCACGCGTGATTACTTAGCGACATCGTCTGCCGGAAAGAACTCTGCGCTCCCATGCCGCCATATTCATTTCCTTTCATTTTGTGGTGAACTTGACCTTACAACAAGCACGATTGATGGTGTGAATTGTCTGTTTAAGAAGAAGTTCTTCCCAGCAGAAGTGCCTATCCGTCACGAGGTCGGAATGTCGCTGTGTGGGGTTGGGCCAACTTTTTAAGCCTCCAGAATCCTGGTAAGCTAGTTCCTGGCGGCTGACACAGCCTCTGGTTTGACGCACGATTGAGGGGCGTGTCAGCTCTCGGGGAACTCTCTGGTTGGTGTCTGCCAGATCGTCTGCAATTTCATAATGGTCAGGCATTCAAGGTGACGATAAGAAGTAATGATTAAAAGCTGAAATATGCCTTGCAACGCAGGAACATGTGAGTATCTTATTGGTATCGCCGGGAGACAAACCATCGCAACTGCTCAAGTACCTACTGTCGAAAGGCCACCCATTATGTAAGCGAAGAATGACCATGCGCACGGGCCACAGATTCACGCGCGTTCATTGTGGCCCGTGCTTCAACGTCAACCAAAGTTCCCTTGCACCTGATAATCTTAATTTTAACGTTTGTCAGTGGTGTTTCTGACGCGCTCAGGAAGCCGCATGGGACGCCAGACATTTTGAGCAGTGCGAAGATGCCCCCTACGCAGGCTGAGATCGCCAGCGCCAAGGCAGACCTGGCAGTGCTGCTCACAAAACAGTTCCAGGACGACATCAACCAGCTCCGCGACGCCCTGGACAGCGCGAACCAGCTCGTGGCGCTGCTCAAGACCGAGAACGCGACGCTGAAGGGCGCGCTCAAGGATGCCGTAGAGGACTACGACTTCGACGCCAACATCCCGCCCATAACGCGCGCCAGGAACGGAAGCGCGGGGCTCCCGGAGGCAGAGCGGTCGGGCCTGCAGCGCCCGCCGCCCGAGGGCACCATCTTCTCCAACGGCGGCGCGTACGGCGCCAGGAGGGACAACAGGCAGCTCATGCAGGAGGTCAACCGCTGGACCCAGGCCCACGGCTACAAGGTCAACATCTACCGCAGCAAGCTGTCCGGCACGAAGATCAAGATGATCATCAGCTGCACCCTGGGCGGGAGGGCGAGGGACGCTGCGCTGCGCCGCCAGGGCGCCGAGCAGGAGGCTGAGAGGGCCAGGGCCATGGGCTTCCACGCCTTCGTATTCCCCGAAGCCCCTGCCCCAGCACAGGCAGCCCAGACTCACTTCCAGGTTATGGGCCAGCCCGAAGGGGGTGACCCCCAGGTGCCGGCGAGGAAGCCGAGGAAGAAGAAGACCCCGCGGCGCACGGACTGCCCGCTGAGGTTCAACCTGCAGGAGCTCGTCGCGGGGAGCGGCACGTTTATTGTCAAGCACACCGAATTCCCCCAGCAACAGCGGTGCAACCACGAGCCCGAGGTCAAGTTCGGGGCGGACGCCAAGGCCTCGTCCGGTGGCGCTGGATCGGGGCAGGGACAGGACGGTGAGCAGGAGCTAGACACGGACGCGGAAGCGGAAGAGGACGAGTCTGAGGAGGAGTGATGGCTTGATTTGAGACCATGATTTACGATCATGTGCTCGGGAGCCAGAATTTTCTGACCTACGCTTGTCTACGAAGACATTCCACAGGTTCTTGCGTCGCCTGCACTGCCGTGCCCGAAATCATCGCCGAGGACATGACACCGCCTCTGAAGAGATATCTCAAAATCCGAAAACATAGTTTCGTACATCGTCGTCAAATTGTAGGACAGCAACGCTGCATTTAGAATCTAGGTGTCTGCACTGAAGATTCTCCCCACATATTAAAGTTCTTCGATGCTATAAGGACAGCGTGATTCTGTATTCGTCTTCCGACTACGGCCGGGGTCCATCTCATTCCCAGGCAGTGCTACCAAAACCACACCCATGGAATATGAACTTGTTAATTAATGACATCTAGCCCCAGCGACATCAACTTGAGGAAACCCCTGATGTATTAACTAACAAGTCAGTGTTTCTTTTCGTGTCTTCCAATGCAATCATGACAGTGAACCATGCTCATAGGGGAGAAGTCTTCAAGCCAAAATCGGTGATATCCAGTGGCGTCAGTGCCATCATTGGGAACCCGAAGTCCCTAGATTTGGGATAATACAAACAACCGAAAACGCGTTCCTGGAAATTGCAGATGACTGGCAGTCGGTCCACCTCCACGATACGGTCAATGAGGCTCGGACGGTTGAGTTCCCAGTCCACGTACACAACACGGAAGGCTCGTAGAAGAGCAACGGGCTTTCTGGAGAAGCCGGGGGGCTGGGACTGGGACTGTTTCGGATACTTTAATTCCGAGTTGACCGCCAAGAAGACCGCGGTTGCCTCGCGAGAGCCGTGGGGGAAGTACAAGAAGGCACGCGTTTCTGTCTTGGCATCGAGGGCCGGACCCTCTCTGCTTTTGTGCAACGCTAGGTCCCATGGTAACTTGCCCGGTGCCAGCGGACCCAAGTCCTCAAGGTGGAAGCCAGGGGCTTTCCTGTTGAGCCTGGCCAGCTGGTTGGGAACCTGAAAGGTCGCGTCTCGGAGATTCTTGTTTCGCTGGTGCACAGGAGCATTACGTGCCAAGTTGAAGGCCGTGCTCATGGTCATCTCAACCTCATTCCGCGTCTGCTCGTTGGCGGTGCGAGCCCAAGTGTGTGGAGGGAGCGTTGAGTATCCAGTCAAACTCCGGACGAGGGCAACTGAGCCCGCAATTGTGCCCAGGACGGCAAGACAGCCGATTAACATTATGCCTGCACCATAAACCCCAATCTCACTGCGGCGGGCGGTAGTCTGATGGAAGACTCCTAGATTGCCAAAGTCAGGGGAACATCATCGCTCAAACGTGTGGGAAAGTAGAGAGCGGAAAAGCTTACGCTTCTGGGAGATAGCAGCTTCGGGACGACGGGCTCGAGGCAGAGTTGAGGCTGACTTTGATGTCACGCGTGGCTCGGCGGCGATCGGACTTCGCGCCGACGCAGCGAGGACGACGGAGCCGCCTCGCACCATGCTGTTTGCTGCCCACGTGTATGGTTTCAGGACTCTGAAAGACATGATAGCAATAGGGGATTCTGCCCGGGATTGCGTTATGCGTTGTCGGGTGTGAACAGCAACAAAATGCGGCGACAACAACGAAACACGTGGCACAGTGTGTTGTTGCTTCTTCAACGGCACACCGGTTCCAAGGTTGCTCGCTGACTAAGCAGCTGTCACCTACCCTAGGGTACACCAAGTTCAATCGATTCAGAACTTATTTAACATCGAAGACTGCCTCTAGCTAGTGAGCATTATATAGCGAAGTTACATTATCTTCTAATATTTACTAACTTGACGCTCTTCTATCCAAGGTATCTAAATCTTTTCACTTTTTCGGCCATGTTCAGCCGGATCTCTGATTGATAGAGGTCCACTTGGGTGAGGATAGGGCCATGCATAGAGCTGCCCTGGAGGTGGCTGCTCACCTAGGACACAGCTTAATGAGGTGCCAGTGATACCTGTATTAGTGGCTAACAAGACTTTCGACAGTTAGGTTAGGATCATTTCAACCGACTAAACGTCTTGCCCGTGTGCCTCTGTTTTATTAACTGCCTGGTTGGATTCACATTGTCCTAGGCCCATTTCTCCCATGTGGATGGATATTCTGCTAAATAGCATATCTTTCTGAAGATCTGAGACGCCATCTAACTGGCATGTGTCGTAAGTTGAGTGAATATGTAAGTGTCGCGTAGAACGGGATCGAGGATAATCTGAACTCTATTGATTTTACTGATTTCGGCCTTGGCCGGGAGAGTGTCGCGTAGAACGGGATCGAGGATAATCTGAACTCTATTGATTTTACTGATTTCGGCCTTGGCCGGGAGAGTGTCGGATCAGGAGGAAGTATCGAGCACGGCAAGGTGTAGCTCATGCTGGCCACTAAGTATGAGTGGCGAGGAATGGAGGCCGCAATGATGACCCAGGGCAGAGTTCGATCGCGTCAGCGGGCTTGACAGGGGAATTATGGACGCTGTGAGGGTGATTGTTATGGATAATGATTTGTATGGACAATTTTATGAGCTTTGAGATCTTACTAACCGTGTGAAGGAAGGTGGAACCATGGAACGAGCATCGGTGTCAGGGCACACGAGATAGATGCTTAAGTTGAGCTTTCCAATTTTCCCCCTAAGTTTTGTTCGTCAACGCTGATAGTTGCCTGTTATTCATATCAATTATCGAATGTGTCTGGTAAATTCGGCGTTACAGTTTGTAGACAGTGACAAAGAAACGCCAAGTTCGGCCATTTCAACCTTGTCAAACACGGGTATCAGTCACTGACCAGTTCCTACGGGTATGGGTGACTGAAATATTCTAGCCATCAGTACTAGCAGCCAGAGATTCTGCCCGGGGTGCTATTTAAATACAAGACAATGTCCGGTCAAGTTCAGGATTATCCTGTGTTCCTATATGTCGAGCCCGTTTGGATACCTTCTTAGACTGAATGTTCGCAGTGTCCACGTGGTTTTCAGTGCGCAAAGATAATCGAGAGAGACCAGATCATCCCATTCTCTGAACATGACGGAAAACCCAATACCCGTGGGTGGCCCGGCTTTGCTTCACCCACTGCCGGCAGGTGTAGGGGGCAACCGAAGGTCTGACCCACGGATACACTAATCTCCATTTGTCGGAATAGCAGCTAAGGTAAACATACAACTTATACGGCTAGCGTGGCTATATGACTAAGCAAGCCTTAGCGTGGGTATATATATTAACTTTATTATATAATATTACCCCTTACTAATACCTAGTAGAAGAGATTATCTAATAATAAAACTAATTTATACTAATTATTATTTAATATATATATATATATATAAGCTATATAGTAAAGGCTATTTAATATTAATTAGTAATTACTTGGTTTATAATTATAAGATATATTACTTAGTAAATAGAGTATTAGGTAAAGAAATAAGTAGATTAACTTAAGGTTAAAAGGTTTTTAATAATAATATTTTTTTAATCTATACTATATTTATATTATTAATATAAAATTAATATATTATATAATTATAGTAGGGTAATTAGAGCTATTCTTAGTTGGGATCTGGGAGGTATAAGTATATTTACAGTATTTATGGTAATTTTATTTATACTAGGTAGGCGGATAGAAAAAGCTGGGTAGGCCGACGCAAGAAGCTGGGTAGGCCGACGCTGGCTTACCAACAGGTGCATACAACCCCTGGTGGCTCAGTAGGGTGCCCTCCCGTAAGAATAGTAGTCAGCCGCCAAGACGCCAACCGGTCCACGGCCCTGTGCAAGTAGCAAGTAGCATTAGCATTGTGGACTGCACCAGGCTCTGAAAAGCAGAAGCCACCTACACTGCCTGCACCAAAGACCAAATGAATACCTAGGTAGATAATTGATCCTCATTATTTCATTAGTAGTTTTCGTCTCGTCCCTATTAGTAGACAATAGCTCCACAGGCACTTGTCGCACTCCCCTGCCGAGTAACCCCCGTGGCATTCTTCAAGAAACAGTTGCCTCCCTGTTGCCCTACCGCAACAATACTCGTCAGGTTGCTGTTGTATGTTACGCCGGCACATTTGCTCTCACCCGATGTGAGGCCCTCGTTGTACCTCACACACTCGTCCATACAGTCTTCGAAGGTGTATAGAATTGTAAAACTGAGATCGGCAACGGTCCCGTTCCCATCAGCAGCAGTATCATGGTTCGGCCAGTCGGTGAAGCAGTATGTCGTGAAGCTGACACCTGAGTCGGCCTTTGAGTAGTACGTTGTAGGCACTGAATGAGTACAGCTGTTGTCGGCCACACCTGTCGTCCCGGAGGTCACGGGCGCAGTTGATGTGCTGCTAGCTTGTGTTGACGTCGTGGTTGATGGCGGCGTCGACGTCGACGAGATGCTTGCCGAGGTGATGGTCGCCTGATCCTGAGCCGGAGCCGATGATGAGGCGGATGAGGCGGAAGATGTAGAGGATGCTGCGCGTTGGCTGAGGCCGACGCCAAGACCGACGCCAAGTGAAATACCCAAAACGAGCAGGACGACGAACCCGACGACAACCCAGAAAAGCGCGACAGGGAGGCCTAGGATCTTTTTCCTCTTCTTGGGCAGAGATGCCTCGTTTTGCCGATCTTCGTACGACTTCTGAACGTAGCCGTAGTCTGGCGACTGTCCTGCCACCGGTTCAGGTGCTGAATGTGGTGGTACAGCTTCCGGCCCTGCATGCGGTACAACTTGAGGTCCTTCATGGGGATGACTCCCCATCGTGGTTTCTGGGCCATAGCTATTTTGTAGATCTGGTGACCAGGGCGTGGATCCCGCACGTGCTGCCATCGCAAATCGCAGAAATCTCAGTACTGTGGTCGTCGTGTATTAAAGCCGCATGGACGGAGTCTGGCAATTAGCGAAGGCATCGCCGCGAATTGAGATGGCGTTGACGAGGAAGATTTCACGAGAATGAGACTCGGTTTCAAAAAGGAGCAGCTGAAAACTAAATGACGCGACTCATGCAGGACCGGCTAGCATTCAGTAGAAACCCATTGGCCCTGCTGGCGCTACATATCTACAAATGCTACCATGCAAGTGCCGTCGTAGGATCGTAATCCATGTGCTTACAGGCAGCCAGCAAAGGCCAAGCCTGGTGGCTGAGGGCTAGGGTGATTGGGCCTGCGAGTCCAGACCCTTACACCCTGCCCCTAGCCTGCAGCCCACCATACGCACGCTCCGGCGAGGCACTCTCTGCCTACTCTGGCCAATGTAACCTCCTAGCAGGTTCCAGAGCAGTCGGACCTCCCAGGCTTATTCGTTCGGCAGCCGATTTGTATGAATAGCCGACCTAATACAACACAAACTAGGTGAACGTAAAATATATGGGGCGGGCTCCCGGCCGTCCAGAAGTGCAAAGCCATTAGCGATGATTCTATGGAAGAGCTCTGTGTTTGAGTTGCTCTAGTATATTCCGAGTAAATCTAGTACAGAGAAGATTTTCTTACTCCTATCTCAGGTTACCTACCCGTAGATAATGTTCTGGTCCGTCTGGCCTGGTTGCAATGAGGCCTAGTGGCGTCTCGGAAAACATAGTCGCCTTGCTCTGGTGTCCGTGCCTGTTGAGGAACATCTTGAGGATCTCATAATCATAGAATGACGATTGCAGCACTGGAGCGATTCTAGCACTAGCATGGTGGCATGCTCTGGGTCGAAGCTTTTAGGGTGCAACTTAACGTGCGTCTGCGCGTCTGGAACACGGGGGTCCAAGGCCCTAACCCACGCATAGTGTATGGTGAATCAAACAAAAATACCACCCAGCTTGCTAGGAAGCACCGAATGATTCCCCGATATCGGGGATAAGTGGCGTAGATCACGGGATAGATCTTTTAGTGCGAAATTTGAAATTATGGGTTCACTTCACGACTTGCTTGAATCAAAAACTCTAAATCAGGATGTAGGCGGATCGTTTCTGTAACTCGCAACCAAAACCAACTTCGCCCCTGATAAAAAGTAATGTTTCCATGAATGATAACCCCCCCCCCCACATTTCCTACACTACTACTCCCACGATCGCGTCATAGATCAAGACGGAAAGAGAGTCTTGATCTAGCAGTTCTGAATGTAGCACGAGGCGATGCAAATCCCCTTCTGCGAGATCCCGACACCGACACCTGCTTGAAATCCGTCACAGATCTCGATACACGCGTAGTTGTCATTTCAGCGAGCGACGATCTCTACAAATCTCGGTTAGCGATCAAGGAGCGTTTCTATTGTTTCGCCGAGAAAAGAGATATGCCCGTGCAGAACATCGGAGGGGCCATCTCACAAAGATGGAGAACGTACTAGCTGAATTCTCAGCGTCCAGTGTTGGAAGTGCGACAGCAGTAGCCATGATGGCAGCGGTAACAGCGGTGATGGAGAAACGCATGTTGATATTTGAGATAATGGTGTTGTGTTAAAGAAGAGTGTAGGATTGTGCTGGAGGGAGTGTGATTTTTTAGCTTGGAGTGACTGGCTTTGAAGAAATATCTGGACGGACACCAAGTCTCTCTTGATAATTTTCTCAAGTCGGACTGAAGCCTATTCCACTCCGACTTGATCAACAATCCGGTATCGCCTTATCCGGAAGGAAGACAGGGTTTGTCCGTGTTCTCTTTATGCGAAATCAAAGGAACACCGTGAGGCTACTGACAAGGCTGGGCATTTACATGCCTTCCACACGCGACACCAATGAGTCGCTGCACATCTACTGGTGAGGGTCAGTTGCGAATCTGCATGCCTGTGGAATGCCTCGAGAGGCACATGCCCGTGTAGCGCTTGGCAGCGAAGCATTAAATCCTTCAACTCGTACCTCCATGGGGTCAAGGCTGGGGATGTGGAGGCCCCTTGTTCGGGAGGCCCACCTCCCCCGCTCTACGACCGCAGACTAATAGGCTGCTGATACTCCAAACACATCCTCCCCTTTCTCTCTTAGGCCAGCCTGCTCTTCAGGTCCACATGATTCGGTGCACAGTTGCCCCGTCTCACGAGGCGTGAAGTCCAAGCGACGTCTCATACAGCTCAGAACAGTCAAACCACCTTTTCAAAAATAGAAACTTGGTTGGTGTGCAGCTATTATGTTGAGTGTTGCGGGGATAAAAGGGGAAAGCTATGCCCACTGGGAGAATACACAATGCTAGTTTGAAAATTGTATCAGAATTAGGTTAGGGCCAAGATTCCTTTGGGGGTGGGTACTTATGGTCTCTTAGATCAAAGGTGGACCGCCGCACGACTAAAGGTCGTATGTTGAGAGAACTAGCCAATACACTTAACACTCAAGAAGACTTACACTGTAAACTATATATTTGTGACTCAGAGTTGGGAAATACGGAAGGGCGCGCAATCATCTCGAACACGTGTTTGAGGCACAAGATTGTTTGAGTGGACCCAAAAACAAAAGTAATACTTGGAATGCGGAGTGTTTTATAGAATCGTTTTGTTTGTAAGGCAGGCCATAGAATAACATACCTAGGTAGGTTTTGGTGATGAAAAGGATCTCGGAGAAAATTCAGGGATTCTACCAATCTGTTCTCCAACAACCAACCATGTCTTACCTCAAAACCTATGACACGAGATTAAAAAGGCATTTGCTGCGACTTAGGTTAGAGTGATAGTGAAGTCATACAAGGCGAAGCCACCGATGGGATCGAAAGTGCAGCTTTGAATTGCCTTCCCTGCAAACTTGTCAGCGTATTCGTTGAGCATATTCTGCACGCCGGCTAAGAATGGAGTCGTGGTCAAAAGCAACTGAAACGCCGGATCTGTTGACTGCAGTGTTACTTGGTCGAGTTCATCAGCTCCCTTCATTTCATATATCTTCTCCATACGGTCCCGCAGATTCCTTTCAACGACTGCCGAGTATTGTATCTGCTTCAGGTCTTTGAGATCACGATTCTCGACCAGGACCCAGTAAGAAACGATCTGATCTCTGAGCTTCAACTTTTGGTTCTTCGGCCGGCGATCATAGTCCAGCGAATTATTGAACGCGCGGGGAACCTTGAGAATGCTCTTGTCTTCAGTGACAGAAAAGGTGTTGATTGGGAGCGCGGCGTCAACAGCATCAGGATGGTAAATGTTGCAGTGTTTGTCATCGGCGGAGAATTCTACGCCTTTGAATCCTTTAGCATTGGGATCAACAACGTAACCCCATGCTTCAAAACTCTGGATACTCTTAGCCATCCTTCTTTCCTCGATGCCGATGTTGTGCTCACTGTGTAAGTGCAGCTTTCTTCAGGGACGTGTATCACTAACGACCTATGCGAGCCGAATCCATGAAATCTCGCTTTATATCTGGCGTACAGGCCCGGGGATCCAGGCGTCGTCGCTTCTCGTACTCGACAAGATGCCTCGGACCTGTCCTTGATCTTAACAATAGCATTATTCCAAGTCGAAAGTCATGGTTCTCTTCTACGTGTTATACAATTTCCCTTGTGGCGGGAGACAAGACCAGGGCTTTGTTCCCATTGTGAGAAATTCTTTACGCTGATTGACCCGTGACAAAGGGAGGGGTTCTGAGGAAGACTTTCCCCCCTTCTGCCACGCATATTACACAGGCCCGTCTCCAACATTTCAAAGCCTTTGTCCTGCTTCCACCGTATTTTCGTGCTTCGTGCTCGTTCATTTGTTGATCCTAAAACATTGCAACAAGGCAAAAATATGATGGTTTACTGTGAAAGTGCCTGGTTTCCCAAAAGACCACAATCTGGATTCCTTCTCAAGGTGCTTTGCTTGCCATCAGAGGTCAAGACGCGTCCTGATTTCTATGCAAGCGTTATTGAGAATCAATATCTGAGCAGTATGTGACAATAATAGAGATAAAGACTGCAATTTCTACATCTATGCCAATATCTATGTTGTATGTATCGGGCTAATTAAATTATGTAAGTGGCGGACGACTGCTCGAAAAAGCATTTATGTGTGGGTACGTGCAATAAGGGTCTGAACAGGGATTTGGCCCAGATAACGCTGAAAAAGGACAGAGAGAGCAAAGAGGGTGAGGCAGACGAGCAGACTAAAGAACCGCTCGGAAGGCGTGTGGCTCATGGAAGTTCTCGGCAGACTGAGAAGCGGCACAGGTGGGCACCACAACACAGCTCCCCTCGGGAACAAAACCACCGCTGATTGTGGCACCTCCTTTGGGGATCAAGAGGCGCACGGTTCGTGTGCACGCGGAAGGACTCGCGTGAAAACTTGGGGAAGCTGAACTGGTTTTGCGGGGCTGTCTTCACTTCATTTAGATAGTTGAGGGGTAGAACCACAACTTGTTTCGTCGGATCGATGGCGCTGCGAAGCTGGAATGGTCGTCCTTCTTTCGTGTGCTATTTTTCCGTCAGCGCACACTTCGTTACTTAACAGGGGGTCCACCCCAAAATTCTTACTTTGATGTAACCATCATGAAGGAGTTGATCGACCCAAGAGAGACATCTCTTATTGGAATTGCTGCTTTTGAATCGTATCTTTGGCACGTGTGTCAGGACTTTGTTTTCCCCGGAACACATATTTAACGAGTAGCAGGACCGCAATGACGGCTGTAACAGCAGCCCACTGCTAGGAGAATAGAATGGCCATCTTCAGCTACGGTAATGCGTTAGGTATGCCATTTCACATGCAGCGGCGGCGCCTAGAGCCTGGGATATGTTACACAATAGTGGACTCGGGGTGTCGGCATTCTCGAGGTGACGCACGTACCGCGGAGTACCCAACCGAGCATTCGGATACCCCCCCGGGGGATGCAAGGAGGTTGTCGGAATTGAGTGGGCCATGACCGGAGCTTATAACCGAAGCGTTACTGCTGTGTCTTCCCACGTCAAGCGAAGGAGAATCTTATTTTTCGAACATTTCTCAAACCACATGAGAACTTCATGGAAAACCTACCCTGCCTCCTACTTCCCCTCGTGATAGCCGGGTTGAGGTGGCCAGTCGAGGCGGCGATCATTGGGCCTCCTATGGAACGTGGGGAGGGTCATGTATGCTCTCGGCTACACCAGTAATGTGCCTCCGAATGGATCGGTTAGGTGACGCCGTTGCGGCTATTATGTCTCGTGTCGGGTACACTATGCCCGGTGCGCGGAACGGGATGGTGTGGGGGGGGGGGTTGTGGGGGAGCTGGTTCAATATAATGCAGGCTGTTCTCATGGTGATGGCTGCCAGGGTGGGGTGGGACGTGATCCAGGTTTGATTCCTCTTTGTTAATGGTCAGGTAGGTCAAGTCCTGAAAGGAGCTTGTTGCTAGAAACAATTGAACCCCTTCCCACACTTCTCATTGGAATACTGTAGAAAAGACTAAGCAACCACCCTGCCGATTTCGCTACCAGTGACCCTCTCACTGTCCAGAACCAGTGGTCCACCACCAGCACCACTGGCATCCAACGAGACGGTGACCCTCCTACGGTCCGCAACAACACGCACCGTCTCCCCCAGGTTCCTATAGTCAGTCTCGCAGTGACCAATGACGGCCGGGCTCTTCCTGCCCTGGCCCTGGCCGTGACCATGGCCGTGGCTCTCACTGCCGTTGCTCTCGGCAGGGCCATTGCTCTCCCTGACCTCGACACTGGGGTACGGCAAGTACCCTTCCCTGAGCGGGATGAGAACAAGTGGGATGTCGGCCTCATTGATGGGCGAGGAGCTCATTAAGTCGCCTTCCTCGTCGGGGGAGTTGCGGCCAGGAATGACGAAGTGGCCTTTCTTCCGGCCACCGACAAGCCACGTATCGCCCGGCGCAGTGACATCGTAGCTGAACTCGTCACCTGCGGCATCTTCAGCAGTAGTGGCAGGGGTGGTGTCGAGTTTGCTCGTGTCCCAGACCCGGGTCCACTTGAGGTGTAATGTCGCTGGGAGCAGCTGGTTGACACAGACCACCGGTGCCTCGTATTCGTCCGCAGGCTCTACAAGAGACGGGACAGGTCTTTGCAGGCGGATGTCAGCGGTGTGCACAACCGGTATTGACGGCACGTCGACGGGGATGAGGATCGTCTGCTGCTGTGCAGGGTCTACCTTGCGCATTGCTGGGATTTTTGGAGTCTTCTTTGTCCAGTTGACTATGAGCTGAGCCATGAGTGCTGGGATACTTTCCCCGGCAGGCGTTGTGCCGAGCCCCGAGAACTGCCTCTGCCAATTGACCTCCGTAAGAAAGCTCAGTGGCAGCTCGCCAAGCGTAGCGGATCTCTCCAGATCATAAGCTGTGAGGTCGCTCCTCACCCGGTCCAACACACTGGTCACTAGGAGCCTTCTGTATTTCCACAACTCGGTGTCTTTAAGTACGTCAGTCAGGGAATCACGAATATTATCCCTGATCTCATCCTGAAGGACGCTGTAGGACAGCTTCAAGTACATGGTCTTGTTGGTGTTGGGGCCAATCCTGGATCCCGATATTCGGTTGATTCTGTAGATTAGGCTCGCTGGCTGCTTCGGAAAGATGACGACGGGGTTCGCTGGCGGCACTCCAAATCGCGACTCAAACACGTCCGATTCAATGAGCTCTGATTTGAACAGGCGCAGTGGACTCTGTGTCGCCGTGGACACGGTGAAGCGCGAGAATAACGCTGTGTGCTTGAAAACATCCTGCACATTGACACCCAGCTTCAGAGCCAATGGTATTGACGGTGTCTTGGACAAGGTGAACGTACCCCGGGGTGTAATGTACTTGACCTCGACCTTGATGGAGACACTGGGGGCATCCTGCTCAGTGGTGAAAGGTATCCGAGCCTTGATAGACGACCTGGCCGCCAGAGATTGGAACACAAACAGACCTGGTTCAGACGATGCTGGCTGATCATGTTTCTCAGTGCCCAGTATTTGAGCTTCTGCCGTAAGGAGCCGAAGACCCCCTGTTGCAGACCGAACTCGAATTTCACAAGACTCCACCTCGTTCCACCCCGTCGTCAACTCGAGGTCCATTGCATAGTTCCTGTCGAGTTGCGTTACCATCGACGGCTCGACCCGCACGTCAAATGTGTCAGCACGTTGGTACAAGGACACGTATGGATTTCTCAGATTGACCGCATCGCGCTCAACAGGCTGAAATGCTTGCCTCTCAAGGCTGAGCTTCAGGGGCCCGCTATTCAACTGGACTCGGTCAATCTCGTATGCACCCGGGCTCATGGCCATGCACCGCAACTGAATCTTGTTGCGACCAGGCCGCAATTCCAGCTTTTCGCCAGATTCAAGCCACATTTCGCGTCCGCCTGTGGTGGTCATCCTCAGGAAGGCCTTATCCACAGGTAAGGGGTCGGCTAGTACACTCCGAAGTACGAGGGTTAAGGTGAAGCTGTCTTGGTCGTCATCGTACGCCGGTGTGCCTTCGACCTCGATATGGGTGAAGAAATTTTGGAGCGAATGTTTAACCTCCTTGTCGAAAGATTTGGCAGCAGCTAAAAAGTCGGGAAGAAAACCCTTGAACAACTCGTTCTCCGCATATTCCTTGGCGGGTTTCTGGCTGGCCTTGATCGAGCCCCTCTCCTCCAGCCTATCCTTTTCTGAGTTTGCCGCTTTGGAAAGGAGCTTGAGCATGACTTTGACGTAGACGTCGTTTCTCTTGAGTTCCCGGAGGCATTTCGAGTACATGACAAGCATAGAAAGCTCGAGCAAGCTCCACCCGCTCTCTCCGTAGAACGGCGTCGTCCGCAGGAAATATGATGCTGCCGCGGAGTAGTCTTCCAGATAGTACTTCATGACGGCAAGATCCGCCATGTTCGCCAGAACAGAGTGTGTATGGCTAGCGACGGTGTAGTGACGCAACGACTTGTCTGTGAGCATCTCGTATAAGCGATAGAAATCCTCTTTTGTGTCTAGCGCGGTTCGAAGCAGCTTGTTGTCGATTCCTGCAAGAGTGAGGTCTGATGATAGCGTTGTTGCCTGAGACTGAGGGCTGGGTGGCAAGTCGTCGTCAAGATTGATATCTTCCATGTCCTGCAACCCGGTTTCTCCTATGACTGGCGCAGAAGACCACCCGTCGCTCCATCCTCTTTTTTTGCCGCATTCTTCTAGTATATTCCGCGACAATGCATAAAGCTCGGCTCTCCTAGCAGCCAAGTCTTCCTGTCCTGCCTTGTGATGCCGCTGATTTATTGTATCCTGTACATCAGCGGTGCTCGCTCTGCGAGTACCTGGCCCCGGAAAGAAGTTTGGACTGGGCAGAGGTGGCAATCGGCTATCCCCTGTTGTCGACACCCTGAGAGAGGTTGTCCTCGCGGGGTGCATCATCGTCTTAGGCTCTGGTATTGACTCCCTCGACTTCTGCTCTGGACCATCCTCAACGGTCGTAGTCGTGGTCGCTGGTGGAATGGGCAAAGCCTTTGTAGATGTCTGTGCAAGGATCTGTTGTGCTATCGAGAAAGCAAAAGAGGCGACGATGTTCTCGGCCACCTCTGACACGAGATTCTCATAAGGAGATGTTGTTTTCGGCGTCACACCGCCAGCTTCGAGCTTGCGCTGGTCGGCCAGGGCGGCAATGACATCCCGACGCATGACCTGGGAGACGGCGGGTATGAATTCAAGGGTGCGTTTACATATCTCTGCGAGCATAGACAAGTTTTCGGACTCGTCTGTTGGCTGTGGCGGTGGGGCTCGTGGTGCAACACCGTGCAAAATTGATTCCTGTTGTTCTTTGACCTTGGCCAGCAGCTCTTCCCGCGTGGACCAAGCGTTACCCAGGCGGAGGAGCAGAGCAATTTGGCGTGCGAATATGTAGCACCTGAAATCAAAAATCGACACATTGTTCGATAGAATCAGGTCTCGGTAAGGCTTCTTGATGACAGAGATGGGGATGTCGTCGAACTTCTCCTGGGGTTCTTCTTCCTTGGAGGAGGACTGCAGATCCACGGTTTCCTCGTCATCAAACTCCAGCGTCCCTGTGCTGGCGGTAACCATTGCTGATTGCGCGGTCTTCTTGAGGTCCGGCGTGTGTGGAAGTAGAGATCCTCCATGGACCTCAGCAAAGTCTGCAGCGGCTTGCTCCTGTATGATGGTGTCCAAGCCAACACTCAGTTCGTCGTATCCAACGAGGGCATCGTCCACCAGCCCTACGCTCTCGAAGCCCCTTGCTAATCCCTCCTTCAAAATGAAGAAAGTGCAGAAGTTCCAGCCCGGCAGGCTTCTCTGCGCATCCTTCTCTTTGATGTCTTCCTCGTATTGGCTGACCCTCATATCAAAGCTAGCCAGGATCAGCCTCTTGAACTTGTCGATGAGATCGGCCCAGGCAACCTTGGCGTCTTCCTCGGTCTCCATGTAGCCCGTAGGCACGGCGGGCACCACCCTCGGCAGAAGATCATAAGGCACATCATTGATACCGATCCGGATCTGCGCTATCCTGTCGACATTTGCCTTGGAGGAGCTTCCGAAATCACTCCTCATCCTTTCTAACAGTGGGGTTGTGTTTTTGCCCCATCTGGATGTAGTCTTTGCCACTGGCAACACGTCGGAGCTGCCGTCCGCCCGCACGCCGGTCATCCTAGGCTGGGTAGCTGCGACGGTGTTGGGCACGACGACGTGTATGATCAGGAGCTCGCAGGCATCGTGGTTCTCGGCGGGAGTTCGCGCATCCTTCTTGGTGTTGGTTGTCGAAGCCGGCGTGGCGTGTTCCTTGAGCCAGTCACGAATCTCTGATCGCACAGTGGACTTGTACTGGTCGTTGTCATCGCATCGAACTAGTAGAACCTTCAGGTAGGGTGTTCGGCGAAGGCCTGGGATCTGGTGCCGGCGGACGTTGGCTGCCGAGGGGCCGTAGCCAGGCGAGTATGGCTTGTTAGGGAAGGCATCGTCGGCGTCGGCAGTAAGTCGGTTGCCACCTGCAACCTGCTGGGTTTGGAAACCATCGTCTCCTCCGCCGCCCAGCGTAGGGGTTACAGAAGGTTGTCTCTGCTTTGGGGCTTCGGCGGCGGCGAGGGCGTCAACAAGCTCGACATGCAGTGTCTCGATGGACCGCAAAGGGCCGGCGTGTGACTGCCAATGCAGATTGTGGAGGGGAAGTCGTGGTAGCAGCCCAGGGGCAAGAAGTTTGTAGACATCGTGAGGGTCGAAGTAATCGACTGGAGTGGCACGTGTCAGCATCACACGATAAGGACTGACGACCCTTGGCGGCGAAAGTGATGATAGTGTCTTACCTGTCACCTTCGAGGTCGAGAAGGGCTGTTCCATGCTGAACAGCTGTCATGGGCACAGTCGCTGTCGCATTGCTGTCGCGTTCGATATGCAGGGCCAGCTCAGCAATGCATCGTCGACTGTTTCTGGCTTTGGGAGTGGCAGTCTGGTGGTTGGTGGTTGCACCGCGCCGCGCCGTTGTGCTTGTGCCCAGACTTTGACAAGGGGACGTTGCAGCGGACGGTGATGCCATGTCCAAAGCAGACAGGCCTCGGGAGACAGGAGCAGGACCCCTGAGCGAGACGGAGCCCACCTGGAGCGAACTCCAACAAAGCCGGCTCAGAAGAGAAGGCGGTCACGGCCCCACGGTGACAAACGGTTGGCTCCGGTTTTTGGTGCCGTTTCCGCCTCGCCCGCCCAGAAGCGGCAGAACTTTTCCATGGGATGGAGGGGCAGTTTTCTGCCACTCGTCCAAGTGCAGCAGCCCATTTGACTTACATACAAGTTACATATATATATCGGGTGGATTTCAATAATCTGAGCCATTTCATTTGTTTTCACCTGAATTATTTTGCACCAAGGTCCTAGCTTCCGTGAGCTTAACGTCCAAGCCAGAGGAGACCTGGGCCCTTAGAAGATGGCCAACCTGCAAGCTATCAAGTACACACGAGGTCGGCTGGACGTGCTGGACCAGCTGAGGCTGCCTCATGAGCATCACTACGACGAGGTGTCAACATGCGAGGAGGCATTTGACTGTATCAAGGCGATGAGGGTGCGCGGTGCTCCTGCCATTGCTATTGTGGCTGCCCTGGCGTTGGCAGTCGAGTTACATCGCGGCGCATGTAGTGAGTCTTACTCTCTATATCTGTCACGCTCACCGAGGAGCACGGGTTTAATGAGACTGGATGTAGCTAACACTTGGATCACAGCTGCTAAATCCGTGGAAGACACAATAAAGTACATCGATGGCCGGCTCAACTATCTAAAAGAGTCCCGCCCCACGGCCGTGGACCTCACAAACGCCATTAACCACCTGAAGGCGGCCATCCGCACAGACCCGCTGGAAACCACCAACTCAGTGCCGACCCCGACGCCGCAGGCCACGGTGATCGACACCTTCATCTCCACGGCCGAGTCCATCCTCGCCCGGGACCTGGACACCAACCTGGCCATCGGCGAGCACGGCGCGACGTGGCTGGCGGGCGTGCACGGCGCCTCGGCGGACAAGCAGATCTCGGTGCTGACGCACTGCAACACGGGGTCGCTGGCGACGTCGGGCCACGGCACCGCGCTGGGCATCATCCGCACCCTGCGCGCCAAGGGCCTGCTGCGGCACGCCTTCTGCACCGAGACCCGGCCCTACAACCAGGGCAGCCGCCTGACCTCGTTCGAGCTCGTGTTCGAGGGCATCCCGTCCACGCTGGTCACGGACTCGATGGCCGCCGCGCTGTTCCGCCTGCGCGGCGCAGACATGAACATCGGCGCTGTCATCGTGGGCGCCGACCGTGTCGTGCGCAACGGCGACACCGCCAACAAGATCGGCACGTACCAGCTCGCCGTGCTTGCGCGCCACCACGGGGTCAAGTTCGTCGTCGCCGCGCCCACGACGTCGGTTGACCTCGAGACGCTGACTGGCGACGGCATCAAGATCGAGGAGCGCAAGGGCGAGGAGCTTACTCAGATTAGCGGCGCCGTCGTGGGCCCCGATGGGACGGTGGATGTCTCCAAGACGGCGAGGGTCGCCATTGCCGATCAGCGGATCGGGGTGTGGAACCCGGCGTTTGATGTCACGCCGGCGGAGCTGATCGATGCGATCGTGACGGAGAAGGGGGCGGTGGTCAAGAATGCGGAGGGCAAATTTGATTTCAGTGAGGTCATGCCGGAGCGGTGGGCCAAGGTCGTGGGAGGGCAATGACGCAGGGGCTGCTAGAGGACAAGCGAATGCAATGAAAGCACATAGGGTCACGACGGGTCTTTTTTGCTCCCCGTATTTACAATTTGACCTCTCAAAAAGACTATGATACCCACTCAGAGCTTCAGAGAATGCAAGATGAGCTTCTGAACGCCCTCAACGGCGTCCTCGAGATCGCCAACTGTCAGTGCCTCGTTATCACCGTGAGCGACGAGGATGGTGCCAGGGCCATAGAGATAACGGGTGTGGTTACCCTCGAGATACGGGATGTCGGTGCCGTAGTTGGCTACAATAGTATCGAAGCCTAGCGAATTGTTCCAATTAGTTTCGGTGGTCCCATCACTATCTACCGCATGTGAGAGAACACTTACCATCTACTTCACAATCACAAGGCACCACACCGCCACCACGAGGGCAATCTACACTCAGCGCCTCATCGTCCACGGAGGCGAGCACTTCCTTCATCTTCTCCCGCACAGCCTCGTGGCCGCTCTCCTGTGGCCCGATGGCAACGCGGCACATCAGATTGGCTGAGGCGTGCGCAGGGATGACATTGGGCGCCACTCCACCCTGCATCAGACCAATGTTGACAGTAGTGTTGCCATACCTCTCACTGCTGCCAAGGTCCGTCTCCAGCATCTTCAACAGCCCCTTGAGCAAGACCTCGTTGGCGCTCTTCCCCAGCCAGGGGTAGCCGCTGTGGCCTGCTTTCCCCGTGGCCGTCACCTTGCATGACATGCCACCCTTGTGGCCGCAGGCCAGCTTGTTCTCGGTGGGCTCGCCGAAAATGACGGCCTTGAAGGCCAGCGACGACGACTTGGCGCGCTCGGAGAAGGCCTGCATGCCGTCGCCGTACCGCTCCTCGCCGACCACATATGCCACCATGACGTCCTCCGGGGCGACGAGGCCCCGCTCGAGTAGGTCCTCGACGGCTGTGATCTGTGCGGCCACGCTGCCCTTGGCGTCTACTGAGCCGCGGCCTGCGATAACGGTGTCTCTAGTTACTTTGCCCTCGGCGATGGAGTAGGGAATGTGCGGTGGCACGACATCGATGTGGCTCGTGACGAGGACCTTTGGGTCAGGCATTTTGTCGGCGGTGGCCGTCGTACCGCTGACGTGGTGTTTTGAGCTCTTTGACGGCGGCCACGCGACGACATTGAGGCGGTCCTCGCCCTCGGGGGTGTTATTCCTGGGCACTACCTTTTGGGCCTCATAGTGCCACGAGCGAGATATGAAATAGTCGATCAGGAAAGCGCCGACATCATGTTCGGCCCCCGTCGTGGAAGAGATGTCCACGAGGTTCTTGTGCAGGGCGAGGAGCTCATCGCGATACGGAGGCGGGGTGTCGGATGACGGATCAAATGCGGCTTGGTTATCAACGCCCAGGGGCTGCTGGTGGCCGAGTAGGGAACCAGTCGCCTGGCTCAAGCTCAGGGTGAGCAGAAGCAATTCGTGGCACAGCATCTGGGAGCACGAAACAGGTTGACCTAGTGGTGGGCTTAGTGTTGGGGAGCCGCGCCGCTCTGTGTGTGAGGAGCTCAAGTGTTGGAGCTGGAGCTGGAGCTGGAGCTCTGCTACACTGCTAAGTATGACGTGCTGTGGTTCGGCAATGATCGGCACCGACACCGGCAGCCTGTGTAAGTGAGGAGAATAATTGCACCATTGTCTCTGCACCATTGTCTCTGCACTGTACACTGGACTGGGACAAGAGTTACAACTTATTGTTTCCCTTGCTTTTCCCCCCTTTTCTAGGCGCGCTTACATCGTACATCGTACACATTGTTTTCGAGTGGTGACTTCTTGTAATTGTTCGATGTAAGTAGGATCCTTACGAATTCATGTGAAATCCGGAGAATCTTGTGCTGAAAGATACAACCCCACGGACTGTTTTATCATAGTACTGCTTGCCATATCACTTGTTGATTCGTTGACTTTTGCTCTTTCGGATGAACCTAATCAGGCGACGAACACTCTTGAGATTCCCTAGGACGATTGAAAAAATGTTCAAAATAGTACCGGTAAGTAGCAGGCGATCATTGGGTAAGTTAAGAAAGACTGACGCCATTATACCTATGCATAGATGCAATGCAAAAAATGCCATGGGCGGTCGTAGATCCAATGTGTTCTCTGCAGTTTTCACCAAGTTATAGCGTTGCAGCAGAAACAGCCTCGCACTTGTCAGCTCCGGACGCTCGTTGAATGGAGACAAAGCCTTCATTCTCAAGGGAAAATACCGCTCTAGGTGCTTGACGTTCTTGAGATGCTGGCTGTGCTCGACTGAGTCATTGACATGTATGCGACCATGGCTTCCTCGAGGTGCATCTTGGAGATTGGGTTGGGTGCGTTCCAGGTCAGTGTGACTGTCGGAATGGGTCGCTTGCTGCAACGACTCGGCCGCCGCTTGAGACGACTGACCAGACGACCGCTGATGAGATCCTTCTGGTGAATTGGCCGTTCCAGATGTCTGGGGGGCGAGTCTTGGTGGGATGTTCAAGACCCTCAACAAGTTCGTAATTGTCTTCCTCTGACAATTTACCCACAGAGACGGTCTGTTGTTTGGAGGCTGCGTTGCGTCTTCTTGATCGCGTGCGGTATGCTGGACGACAGTAAGCTTGAGACGTACTCGGTCACCACGGCTACGTGACTGCGGGGATTCTTGGAGTACCCACAGGTGTAGCTTTCAACAATCGCGAGGAATGGCAGAAGTAGCAACAGCAGTGCTGTTGTCTGACCAAAGCCCATCTCCGTAGACTCGGCGGAGAGTTCTGGCACGTCCTGCCATCGATACGCCACAATCTGCGCTATACCGAAGCAAAAACTATACGTCATGTCTGGGAAGGTTTCCAAGAACGACCCGTCGTAGAAAAATAAGCCCAAGCGATTTTGGGCGCGTTCCTTGGATATTCCAACGACTCCCTCAATCTCCTCTGACTGTTTCTCAGTTTTGATCGCCGTGAGCTGGTCCTTGCCTGCAATATCATTTCCCTGCAGTTTGGACCGAATTCCAGCGATAATGTCCCAGAAACCGATAGCAGGGCCAAGGTAGAGGTTCCGGACTGCGCTGACGTAGTCGATCCACACTGGAAGGAGACTGAATATGTCGGTATACGATACCCAAGGTTCATTCTGGGGACAATCTACAGCAACTTCGAAGTCGCTTATGGACGTCGTCCTGATAAAGGCATAAGTGGTTTCGCTTTTAATCCGTATACGTACTCTTCTGAGCAGTAGGCGGTCCCTTCACACAGTAATAAAGGCATAAGACAAGAGTCCCATGAGGCAAACCAGACCTGCCACGCGAACATCCCTGATGATTCCATGTCTCTTGAATCGGACACCGAGCACGTCTATCGTGGCTAGGTGGGTCGTGCACGAGAACCAGCCCAGGCTGAGTGCGACGGAGAAGTCATATCCTGTGAGTGATTCCTGTCTAGAGACAGCAGCAACAAGAATCGCGAGGCCTGTTACCAATTGCTGGTCACTAAGGCTAATGAGAAAATTCGAGATAGCATCTTTCCGAGCCTGTCTGCCAGCGTCTGCGTCATATTCATTCTTACCATCAGCCATGTTATTCATGCCAGGTTCAAGATTCCAAATTTGGGACTTGACCCTCGTGAAAATCTGTCGGGTCGTCCCAACAACTCTGGCATCAAAAGGATTCATGAGGTCCTCGTCCAATGCGCTCGAGATGTAGGCGTATATGACAGTGAAATAAGTGATAGCAGCAGTGGCAAAGAAAGCCGTCAGAGCCTGTCGTCAAGCAGAAGGATCAGTAAAGATGCTTGCAGTCATCCGCATTGAATACATACTCCAGGACCCACGATATCATTCTCAGCTTCTAGTGGTCCCTCGGGATGGGTACAGTTCGACATGGCGAATTAGATAGCACACTTTGATTGTTGACTGATGGTGGCTTGGGCCCCGGATGATGCGATAAACATAAAGAACGTAGAGACAATATTATACCAAAATCTCAGCATCCGTGGGTAGGGATGATTTATAATCGAAACCACAGCCTTATGGGCTCCTCACCACTTTTACGACATGAGGGAGTACTGACTTTCCGCATCTAACATCCTGCAGGCGAAAGTTTTGTGCACATAGTGCATGTCAGCTGGCCAAAGGACATCTTTAACTACTAGATTGGGCTCGCTTCGCAGACCTAGCCTGACTTCTATCTGCCTCATGCGGCTGAAATTAGCACAGTCGAGGCAGACACGGCGATGCCCGTGTGACACTCCACCACTGTTGACTGGATGGCAAAAGCGATGATCAGCCCGTTAGTTTGGTGCTCTACGCGATCTGCCACGCGAGTTACTCAGCGCAGCTCACCACAATGCAGTCACAGAAGGTGATATGTAGACGGCGGAGTGGCTGGCTAGGCATAGAATAGGTGGCAGGCAAGTTGACTCGGAAGCTAAATAATTTATTCGGGTACTTGCACGGAAACGTCTTAGTCGTTGCTTTCAAACCCTTTGATAAGGTCTTATCTGGCTCTGCACATTTACTAGCAACTGTCAGCCAATGGCCATTGCCGTCGTGGCGTCGGCACTGAGGGATGAGGATTCCGAAGACTGACAGGGGCTTATGTCATTCCGCATGAGGACTGCAACCCCATGCTGATGCCACCCCCAGGGCCCTTGAACCGGCTCCCGAACCAAGTTTTTGCACGCCATTCCCGGGCAGACACAGCTAACCAGCCAGGACTGGACCCTGATGATAATCACGTCCTATCGTCTCACCTGGTGTGGCGGCTCAACTACTGGATTTGTCTAAGCCGATGGCAGAAGACAGGAAAATCAGGGCAAGCAGCCAACCACGTCCAATACAGCTCTCGAGGTGATGTCAGTTCGTGGCTTCACTCAGTATTGTCCGATGTCTTGTTCGTATCAATCAGCAGGGCCGGGCTGTGAGGATTTTCTTTTCAACATCATGAAGCCCACAAATGCCTGGCTTCCTCTTCTTTGTAACAATTGGGTCTTCCACCCCCTGCATGTTCAATCGCCCTCATACGTGAAGCTCACTTTCTCCTCTCGAAAATTGCAAATTGAATCACTTCCCAGTAGAATTACTTAGAAAATAGTCCAAGTTGAAGCTCAAAACATGCCTCACCGACAACCTTCCACAAGCAAGCCCCCTCCGGTGAGGCATCCCTCCATACGATCAGAAAAGCCCGAGCCTCGACGCCTCTCATCCACTCGATCTTCCACGACGCGGAATCCCTCCGTCAGGACAGTCAATGGAAATGGTCCACAGCGAAGGCCCACAGCCGGACTGGAGAGGCAAAACACCCTCCAGACCCGCTACATGGAGATGCTCCTCAGCCTCGACAAGATCCCCCGCCTGCACAACATTTTCGCAGCCCTCTTCGGCTGGCTCCTCCTCGCCGGCTTCATCGTCTTCCCGGGAACCTTCACCAGCATCCGCGACCTGGCCGACGACCCTGACCTGGCCGCCAAGTCCCCCACCGCCAGCGCCGTGCTAGGCCAGGTTCAGAACGTGCCCCTCCTCGTCGTCGCCGCCATCTCATGCGGCATCGGTGCTGCCGGGCTGCTGTGGCTGTCGTGGCGCTGGCGGTCCAACTACGTCTGGCTGCTCAACAGGATTTACCTACCGGGTGCGACCAACGCCCTGGCCGGCCTGATCTCGACTCTTGTTGTTGTCTACTCGCAGAAGGACGGGGACTGGAGCGTCACGGCCAAGGTCACCGGTATCGTCGAGGGCGCGGATCTTGTCATCTGTGCTCTACTGTTTATATTCACTACTCTATTGCTCAAGAGGGTGCAGCATAAACACGGGAAGGAACTGGAGCAGTTGGAGCAGGGTGGAGATGAAGGCCTGTTCGAGAGGGCGGGCAGGAAGCTACAAGAGCCTGCTCTGGAGCCTCAGAGCGTCGTCTAAGTCCCTGCAAGGCTGCGGCATGGTGAAAGCTTGCTGGACAAGCTAGGTTGATTTCATAATGTTTTGGATACCCAGATTCTTTGTTGTTCCTATGCGTGCAGATGAAAGACAGGAAGAGCTTAGGAGTAGTCGTGCCATGATTTTTTATCAAATTTCTGTGCCTCAATCAAAAACTCTCAAGTGTTTCCTACCTTCGCGGGCAAGGGGATATGATTTTTGGCCTTGGTCATGATCCGGCCTGTTCTTTTTCTAACATTTTCGGCCTGATTCAATCTTCAACCTCCATTTCTCCACGGAATTCCGTCTCGGAGGACGCCTGGACGGTAGCGATATACCATCCCTTATAAGCATATTCGGGCCGCCCGAATAACTGTCTGTTGCTTCCGACACGAGGTGGTACAATAACCTAGGCCCGCCTTCGGTCTGTGGAAAGTCACCACAAATGGAGTGGCGACTGAAACTAGCACAAATCGCTTCAGTTTCTGGCGAAGGAGCGAAATCGTAACCGAGCCCTCGCAAGACCGGAGACATTTCAGATTTAACAAATTCTTCTCCGAGCCCGTGCGAATATAGCGGAATCATCCGGATAAATCCATGACGACATGGCATGATCAATGGTGAAAAGAGATGAATGAGCTCTGGATCTCTTTGCCACGGCAAATGGGCGCGCGGACCTTTTGAGAGCTACATCTCCCAGTTCTGCTGTGCGTTGGAGAACATTGCACCGAGGCCTGGGCGTTGTACACCAAATTTTCATGTGACAACTTTCAACCTTCCAATTATAAGAAGGATTATTGGAATACCGGCTATCATACACTTCGCAACACCCATACGCATAAGACAGTCTCTAGATAATTCCTTCTCTGTGATTGCTACAGCTCCCTGTCCCAACCACTGTGTGTGTTGGGATCTCATCATTCTCAAAGGGAATTTGAACCAGTACGGTAGGCTCGTTTGAAGGAAACTCGGCGCCATGGCCCAGAATAGTGCTCTGACTCCGCAAGTCCGTTACGAGGATGATGCTAGACATCATTGTGCCTGGCATGAGGTACGCAACCTCCTCTGGTGGCTGGCGAACGGGAACTTGGCTGTCCGCGCTCGCGGAGGGAACCGACCCTTGGTACAAAAGCCTGTTCGACATTACATACGCAGTCTGTTGTGTCATTGCCGGATTCGCATGCTCTATGCAGTTCCCAGTGGTTGTGGAATTAGAAGGTGGTGGCTGGGATGATGTATAAGGCGCTGAGACGCGTATCATTCCATTCAGCACAATAGTCAGCCTACGACTTCCATGTCAGCATGTATGCCACCAAGCCTAGCCCTGCTTTGATTGCAAAATTTTCCACTACTTTCGCAGTTGTTTCCGATAATTGTACTCACTGGACATGCGGCGCCCATGCCTCACCGACGTAGGTTCTCGGCTGCAGTGTGGACCACTTCACATTTGTTGTGCGGCCTCCGATGGCATAATTTAGCGCAGCCATGTACTCGACCGGTGTAGAGTCAATTTGCCAGCATTCGAGTACGGAGTACCCATTGTGCGAAGCAATCGTCGTGATTCTCAACGGATGTACTGCCTGGCCTAAACCAAAGGAAAATAGAAGAACATTGACGATGGCTAATTGGAGTCGCTTCATGGTAAAGAATCAAGGGAGTGCCGCGTAATGCTTTCCGGCAGGGCATGTCTGTTCTAGGAATATTCCGTGGAACTCACGAGCTCGACTTTCAACGTTCTTTTTTAAATCGCCGGGCCTTGCCTTGTGGGCTCTTTAATGGTTGGTTTCAGCTGTGCAGTCGCACTGTTCAACTCGGAGTATGGCCATTGCACAATTCCGTGACCTCGGTCCTGCGAATGATCGCCGCAATACGGCCGAGTTGCAGAAGTGACATGGTTTCATGAGCATCAGGAGGTCGCAATTCCCCACCGGAGAACAGCGAGGAACAAGGTTTGCGACAGGACCTGAGAGATGCTGCAACTGTATAGATAGAGTTGCGCGCCAATATGACCGGGGGCCGCCCGCTGCTGGTCTGCCTGCAAGGCATAATCGTGATCTAGGCTCGTTCGTCCCATGACAGCGGCCAGTAGATCTACAAGCTTTGGTTCGGAACATAAAAAATGGTCTGCCCGTAGTCTTGGCAGTCGAGCCTCTGCACTGCACTAGTCTTAATCCAGCATCAAGAACGAACCGGGCAGAGCCACGAGGTTGTCATCGTGAGGTATACATGTGGGGAGGAAAGTTTCAATTAACTAGGTTGAGATACAAGTAACATCAGGACTTGGGGACCACCACGAGCTTGACGATCTGTGTCAAGGACAAATCTTATTGTAAATCTACTTCTTCGGATGCCACGGCCTTTTTTATTTCACATGTGGCCGTTTGCAACTAGTGCCGAGGGCTGAGAGAGACGTGCCGAATCTGAAATGCTTTCTAGACATGGGCCAAGCAATCCTCAACAACCGTAGTGTTGACAGAGTTGCTCTCTTACCTGCCTCCGTGGCCAATGTAATTAAAAGAAGTGGAAGAGATGAAGAGATGAGAACCTAATTACTCTGGATTTTACAGAGACTTCATCTCTATAGGAGCATAACACCACATCTCAGGCTTGATTACGATTTACATTACACCAATACATACAGCTCGACCTTCGTTTGTCACTATGGAAAACCAGAGATTTTTCGATTTATTCGTTTTTGGCGATCAGACATATGATGTTCGGATCAGAGAGCTGCGGAGCCTTGTACATGATGGAAATTCTGATCCTATCGTGGCCGAGTTCCTCGAACGGGCGCGCCGGGAACTACGAAATGACCTCTCCCAGCTCGGTCTCGAAGACCGACGACATGCTCCCTCATTTGCGCGCACCACCGACTTTCTACTCTGGAAGAAGGGGCATTGTGTGCCCGTAGACATGGCAATATTGTGTCTCTACCAACTCGGATCGTTCATGAGGTATGTGACTTGACTTTTGTGTCGTCTCATAGATCCCTTGAGCGTACTATGCTTCACGAAAAGACAAGACGACTGGCCAGCTAACACAACGGGCTCATGTGCCCTGATCCGCCACAGACAAGTAGGATTCCTCTACCCATCACCATCGAATTCATGCTGCCTCGGACTTTGCACAGGCGCCCTGGCCGCTGCTGCTGTGAGCTGCAGTTCCAACACTTTGGAGCTTCTTCCGCTAGCTGTAGAGGCAGTCCGTCTTGCATTCCGGATCGGAGTGCTGGTCGACAAGATGGCGAGATGTATTGAGCCTTGGAATTGCGATGCACAAGATAATGGAAAAGCACAGAAGAATATGCTTGACGGCACTTTCGATAGAGGCATTCAACGGAGCGCAGTTTCCGGTGAGCGTCTGCCATGGACATTCCTGTTGACGGGCTCAGATGTAGATGTAGCTCTGTGCAAATTCAATGAAGAGAATACTGTGAGTCAGACTTTCATCCTACCTACCACTTGTTTAATCTTCATCCATCACCTGTGCCACCATGCTGAAAAGCCCCCTTTCACCTTAGTTACCCTCCACAGGACGCCCATGGATCAGCGCCCGTTCAATTGGCGACACTGTCGCTGTCAGTGGCCGGCCCAATTCTCTAGCTCGATTCCTTGCATGGAGGCAAAGCTGTAACCCGAAGCAGCGAAACTCTCGGCCTCTGCAAATTTTCGCACCTTACCATGCACCACATCTATACAGCCGCGATGATATCGAACATGTTGTACAGAATCCGCACATATCGAGTGGGAAGAGCGAACTCTCTGCGGGATGTGCGTCCAGACTTCGTATTCCATTAATTTCCAGCACTACTGGAAACATTCTGCAGGCCACAGACCGTGACATCGACTTCAAGGCTGTACTGGAGCTTGCTGTGGAGCAAATCTTGTTACAGCCCATTCGCTGGGACCCTATCCTTGCGGCATTGAAAGTAAGACTGCAAAGGGTGGATGGAAGCACTTCACTGAGGGTGTTCCCGGTAGCGACGACGGTCAATCAGCTCATCTACACTGGGCTCCAACAGCAACATCCGTCGACATCTTTGCCAGGAACGGCCCCTGAGAGCAGTACTCTGGAATGGAAGAGCTCAGCAAGATCAACGACGAACCCCAATGCAGAAAAGATCGCTATCATTGGCATGGCCGGTCGATTTCCTGGGGCCGCAACCACGGATGCCCTTTGGGACATCTTTCGGCTTGGAATTGATGTCTGCAAGGAAGTCCCGCCTTTACGTTGGGACACAAAGACCCATGTAGATCCGTCAGGACGGAGAAAGAACTCGAGCAGGACCTCTTTGGGCTGTTGGTTAACCGAATCCGATGTGTTCGACGCTCAATTCTTCGGAATCTCGGCCCAAGAAGCGACCCGTATGGACCCTGCACAGCGCCTGGCACTCATGACAACTTACGAGGCAATCGAACAAGCTGGAATCGTCTGGCCGAGTGGCACTGTTGATGCTAGTGCTTTACCCTCTCCGCGGCCGGACCGCGTCGGAGTTTACTTCGGGGTGGCAGGCAACGATTGGCGAGATTGTAATGCCGCTCAAAAGGTCGACTCACATTTCATGCGTGCTAGCAATCGGGCCTTCATCTCAGGACGTATCAGCGAGGCCTTCAAGCTGGGAGGACCTAGTCTTGTTGTCGACACGTCGTCTTCCGGCAGCTTGGCGCCTGTGCACATCGCCTGTCGTTCGCTTTGTGCCCAAGAGACCGACGTGTGTGTTGTGGGCGGGGCACAGATCATGACCAACCCGGATGTACACGCTGGCTTCGACAGAGCAGGTTCGCTGTCTCACAGTGGCAACTGCCAGGTCTTCGACGAGACAGCCAACGGATTTTGTCGCGGTGAGGGGGTAGTGTCGCTCGTGTTGAAACGCCTCGAGGACGCGCTGGCTGATAATGACACCATTCTGGGTGTTATTGCAGGAGCTGCCGCCAGTTACAATCTTCATTCACCAGTCGGAGACTCCGATTCGGCGCAGGGCACTTCGCAGAAGAGCCTGTTCACTGAGGTGCTCAACAGATCAAATGTGGACCCAGCATCTATCACGTACGTCGAGATGGGCGGACCTAGCACGAGTGTTGAGGATGCCACCCAAATCACAAGTGCAGTGGATGTTCTTGCACCAAAGCACAATTCGGGGATTGCAGCCAGGGGGAGGACGATGCCGCTGTATTTTGGATGTACCAAGGCGAACATTGGCCACGGCGAGGCAACGTCAGGACTGAGCGGTATCATCAAAGTACTCCTGATGTTAAGAGAAAACGCCATTCCGCCGCATGTTGGAACACACACTCGAGCCAACTCGAAGTTCACAGGTGACCTGTTCTATGAACACAAAACTCGCATAAATGCCGGAAAGGCCGTCAAATGGGAGAGTGGCACGGATGCAGCATCTCAAGGCGACCAACGCCGCGCTCTTGTACACGATGAGGGCACAATAGCTCGTGCGAGTTCGGCATTATTGTTGGAAGAGAGCCCACGTCGACACCAAGGACATCATGGATCTTCGACGGCAGAGGATCGTCAATTGAAGAAAGATCCACCTGCCTGCTACATCATAGCAATCTCTGCTAAGAGCAAAACCTCTCTTCATCACAACATGACAAACCTGTATTACTGGCTCAAAAATAAGGCGACGCGAAATCGGTTCACCCTCGCGCAGATTTCATATACGACCACAGCACGTCGCAATCATTACCCACATCGAACCATGCTCGTGGCCTCATCATTTGAGGAAGTCTGCACTCAGCTCTGTGCCGAACTGCAAAAATCACGAGTGCAGCTTCAATCCTCCCCAAGGGAGTTGAAGCCAATTGCCAATACCAATCAAACAGAGACCGACCGTCCCATCGTCTTCGCGTTCACTACATGCGACTCACCGTCCTCTTCGTCAATGAGCTACTTCAGACAACTTTATGAGAACTTCTCTCGAGTCAGACGGGACATGAACCACTTGGAACGGATCGTGGAGCGCCTCGATCTGCCTTCTGTCATGGACATATTAGGTTTGAAGGGCGGTAATGAACTGGAGCCGCTTCATCGCAGCGAGGCTCCGCTCTCGTCCAACGGCGCCAAAACGCATCAAATGGCGGAACAGCTTGCCCATATGTGTGTACATATGGTGTTATCCAGGCTATGGCGATCATGGGGCATCAATCCAATCGCACTCATCATCACCGAGGGCGACGTGGCTGTCTTCTCAGCTTTGAATGCTGCTGGTGTGCTCTCTGACGCTGATGCAATCTACTTGGCCGGCGCCTACATCCGACTTGGGCTGATGCAAAAAAAAGATAAGGAAGAGCCGGGGCATGGAGGAGATTGGAGTGCTGTCGTCGCTGCCGAATTTGAAAGATTGGACCGTATCACAGCCTTCCACAAGGCGCAAATCCCCATCCTGAGGTTGATCACAGCAGAGGAAAGAGATGGAAGGTCCTCAAGGCCGCGGCTCGGTGTCTTCTCAGCAGCATATCAAGACAATCAGATGCTCTTGACGCGTCTGGTTCTGCCCATGATCAGGGCAAGGGTCTGCGACAGCAAGCCGGCCGGTCTCCCAGCGACCCGGAGGGACCTCACCGCTGCCTGTCGCGCATCTGATGCTGTCCCAGACCAGTCCATCATCCAATTTATGGGACCAGAACCACCCCAGTTCTTGAGCACAGCGTCTGATTTCATCAGCAACGGACCAGATCTAGGCGATGATGCACGTACCCGCAGTGCAGCCGAGTGTGGGGACATATCCCGAGCCCAGCCCAAAATACAAATGTGGTCACACCTGACGGAGACACTGCGGAAGTTCTATTGTGCAGGGGCAAATATCCGTTGGGATCAGTATCACGCCGATCTGCCGCCGGGAAGCAGGAAGGTGGTCAGCACGCTTCCGGCATACAGCTGGGATCTCAAGGAGTACTGGGTGCCATATGTAAACGATTGGACGCTTCACAAGGGTGATGCTCCGAAGTCCACCGTGGCCCCGAGGCTCGAAAGCACAACCATACACACCATTGTTGAGGAGACAGAACTGTTTGAGGACGGAGCCGACAAATTGCGCTTGGTCGTGGAGGCTGATATATCCCGTCATGATCTTCATGGAATCGTGCAGGGGCACGTTGTGGACGGCGTTCCACTCTGCACGCCGGTACGTGATGAAATTTCAACAAGATCGATCATCATGAGACAATGGCTAACATTTAGACCAATATAGTCCGTCTATTCCGATATTGCTCTTTCTTTAGGAACTTACATGCAGCAGCGATACCATCACGGATCCCAGGAGCCGCTGATCAACATCAAGGACATGACTGTCACAAAGGCGTTGATCGCTCTGCCGTCTGGCCCGCAAATTCTGCGAGCACATGTTGAGGCTGACTGGGACTCCAATGTGGCCACTTGCAAGTTCACTACAGTTGATGTAAGTAGGCACTGTTTTGATTTGTGTTATCTTGTTGGTCGTTCTTTTTCGCCCTCCCATGTAGTGAGCTGTTCTTTGGTTTGAAGCCATTGATGACTTGGTGCTCATGTCTCTGCAGCGTCACAACAAGACTCAGCAGCACGCGCAGTGCACCATCTTGTTTAGCAACAACGACATTATGGAGCGCATCAAGCAATTTGATATGGCCGGATCGTACAGAAAACTGGTCGAAGCCCTCCGGCTGGGAATATCGGCCCATCGGACAGTTCGATTCACCCGCAACATGATGTACCGCATGATCAGCACGCTGGCTGAATTTCATCCGGACCACAAGCTCGTTGAGGACATCGTTTTGGATAGCCAGACGCACGAGGCAACAGCACTAGTCAGTTTTGGTCAGCTTCTTGCCGAGGACGGAAAACACGCCGGAGCATTCCACACTCATCCTGGCGTCGTCGATGCGCTGACGCAGCCTGCTGGGTTTGCGCTCAATGGGGCAGACACGACGGATCTGGACAAGGAGGTCTACATCAACCACGGGTGGGGCTCATTCTATCTATTTGAGCCACTTGAACTTACCAAGGCGTACGCCGTTTACGTGCACATGAAGGAGGGAGACGGCCATATCTGGTACGGTGACATTGTGGTTCTCGACATGAGCGACAACGACAGTGCTGCAAGAGTTGTTGCCCTATTCGAGAGGTACTCGGTGCAGCGAATGCCGCGGCGCGTGTTGAGTATAGTGTTGCGAGCTGAGGGAGGAGGCGCGTACAAGAATGCTAAAGCGCAGTCTGGGCAAGGTCGTCAGAATCGTGTTGACCACCGGCAGGACGCGTTGTCGACACATGCGCAACAAGAGACCCCTTCCCCTTCCTTAACTCTGGTGTCACCTATTCAGGAGCTCGAACAGCCACTGCGGCCAGCTCGCACCTTTTCTGTCACTGCTTCAGGTCTTCATGACCGAGGCCAACAAAGCCTCCGTATCAAGGTCGGCATTCCTCCTCCTACAGCGGGGCCACCGACACCGCTCACGGCGAAGGCGTTGTCACTCAACAACGACATGCTTACAAGTCTTCGTGTGAACCATGACTCCGGATGCGAAGTTGTGAAGCGATCACTGCAAATTATTTCTGAAGAAAGCGGATATGAGCTAGCTGACATTGACGACGACAAATTGGCCCTGGCAGACCTGGGCGTTGACTCCCTGCTGTCCCTAGCAATCGTCAGCCGGCTTCGTGAGGAGCTTGGAGACTCTGTGAGCCACCTGGATTTGAACACACTGTTTTTAAATTGCCCTACTGTCGCATCTCTCAAAGCTGCTTTGGCTGGACACGGAGCAACTCAGAACCCACGCAATGTCCACGAGTGGAGGGCGATAACAACAGAGACAGCATCAATACCAGTCAGCCCACCAGACAGTGTATGCACACAGGAGTTCTCAATAGTCTCGAACACATCTGTCAATGATCTTCCAGTACCACAGGCGACCTCAGTTATCCTCCAGGGCTCACCGAAGAAGGCCCGCGCAACGCTCTTCCTTTTTCCAGATGGGTCTGGCTCAGCTACTTCATATGCATCCATACCCCCCATCTCCTCGACCGGTGATATCTGCGTCATTGCATTCAACTGCCCCTTCCTGAAGAAAGAAGCTTCGATGTTCTCATGTCCTCTGGATGCCCTCATCAATCAGGGCTACCTGCCCGAGCTGCACCGCCGTCTCGAGCTACGGGCAACAGTCGACGGGAATATGAAGCATACATACTACGTCGGCGGATGGTCTGCTGGAGGCACACTGGCGTACCGCGTCGCACAGCGCCTGCTACAAAACGAGGACGAGATCGTGCAAAGCCCCAGGAGCCTCGGCACGTTGGCTGGCCTTGTCCTTATCGACGCACCTCCGCCAATCAGGGGCATGGATCCGTTGCCAGATCACTTCTACAAGTACTGCGAGCAGAAAGGTGTGTTTGGTGGCTGGTCAGGCCCCCAGGCTCGCAAGGCACCAGACTGGCTGATCCCACACTTCAACGGAACCATCGCCATCTTGCAGCACTACGTTGCCGAGCCACTCACGCGTGCCCAGTCGGCCCGGCTCAAGACCGTCGCGTGCATATGGGCCGGTGAGAGCGTTTTCGGCTCTGATAAGCCGCTCGAGCCGCACCCCGATGACACTGAAGGGATGAAATTCTTGACTGTGCGGAGGACGGACTTCTCGACGGCCGGCTGGGAAAAGTTGTTGCCTGGTGTGAATGAAGGTGCCGTTTTGTGTCAACGGCTGGAAGGGGCTCATCATTTCTCTTTGACAGTAAGCCGCTCCGCCCCTCATCAGTCTTATATGGATTCCTTGCTAAGTTCCCTCTAGCGAAGTCCGTATGTAGCCAAGTTGGCTGCTTTCATTCGTAGAGCAATGTCGGTGGATTAATTGCTTTCAAAATACTTGACCGTCTGCTGGTTTTACCCAGCTCTTATTCCGGCGGTACTAGAAGTATCTGGACAGTTCTGATCACATCACTCAAATTACTTCTCATAGATGCATCTATGTTGTATTCCGGTAATTATGTATTTGAATTCCATTCAATTATTACGTTCATAACTTCTACCTAAACACGGAATCCTAGAGCGCATCTCTCTTTTGCTTCCTTCAAAGGCTGCACAGTGACCGTGTTTTCCTCCCAACTCGCCGAAAGATAACATAGGTACCTCCCGGTAGATACCACATGTTGGCAGTGTCGTCGAAAATTGAATAATCCCAGTCAATGCTCTTCAACAACCGCGGCTATCTGCTCCGATACAAGTGCTTTACTTGAAGCTTTTTCGTTGGCCAGGACGCCCATTCCTCGGTCCCTAGATTTGACCAATTCAAGAGTTTTACACTGTTTCCAAATGTTTCTTGTATTTCTTTCATGCTTCCTCGGTTAAGAAAGGAAGACTTCAAACACTGTCTAGGAAACATTGATCGGACCAACCGGTTTCGGGAAGCTCATAAGGTTATCCCTGTGCAAAGCCAGTGTACATCGGGTAAAAAATACACGTAAACTTTATTCGAAGTATCCGGACGTCCGCTAGGCATGTGATAACCCCAAGTCTGAACCCACGAGGCTCGACGGAGTTCTCCACAGCAAAATGTGGACACAAACTCAAACAATTCTACAGGATTCTTTTCTGCAATCGTAAACACATTCTGCCTTGCTCAAGTCACTTGGCCGGAAGGTCCATAGATTGAGATGATAATGAGATGAAATTTATCAGAGTAGTGTCCATATCCTAGTACGTCATTGAGAAAATTACTTTCCGGCAGCTGTCTCGTGCGGCGGTTTTGTCAAGTGGGGAACTTTTTTAGCGAGGCAGTGATAGACATGGCATCTGAAAACAAAGATAGTATTGGACAACTTCACTCCGTTCATCAAGCTCAGTGATAGAGATTTATAACGAGGCACAATGTCACTGTTTTCCTTGTTTCATGGAACATACCCTCATGATCTCTGCAACCCCGCTTAACCTCTTCGTTTACGGCTGCAGCCTCAGATTGAACAATACATCACAACACACGTATTATTTCTTCTTGGTCAGAAGTCAATATGCCCTCTATTATTGAAGGCATCACCATGGGAGCTCCACTGCCGACTTTCAAGCAAACGGGGCTGCGGGGTGGCTCGGTTACGAGCAAAACCAATGGTTCAAACGGTGCGAATTTAGGCACGCTTGAAGGTGTTAAGGCACCTGCTGAGTACGACTACTACTACTGGTGGACGCGCTGCGGGCCACTCCTTGCCACCTTGCTTGATGCCTCGGGCTCTTATACCCAAGAGCACAAGTTGAAACATATGCGCATCTTTAGAGACATTGTGATTCCGACATTAGGCCCGCCACCGCCACAGGCCAGAGTGACCCCAATGCTCACGATTGATGGTTCGCCAGTTGAGCCCTCATGGAACTTCCAGCAGGGCTCCAATATTGTTCGATACAGCTTCGAACCACTATGGGACAATGCGGGAACGCCAGAGAACCCATTTCCGGGAGACCAAATGCCGACCTTGACCCCTCTTCTTCGCTATATCTCCGACGATGTCGACCTCCGGTGGTTCAACCAGGTATGGAAGGCTTGGAATGTTACAGGCCAGGAAGCCCAGACTGCAAAGTCCAAGCTTCCCCCGCATAAGAGCCGCGCCCCGCTGGTCTTCTTTGCGTTTGACTTGAAGGAAGACAAATGCTACCTCAAGGCCTACGTCTTCCCCATACTCAAGCACCTCGCAACGGGACTAAGCACAAAGAAGCTTGTGTTCGACCAGATCCGCAACCTTCAGCCATTTGGAGATGCTTTTGCCGTTCCTGCCGCCAAGCTGGAGAAGTTCATCGACGCGTATCCTGGAGTGTGTACCGCTGAGATGATAGCTGTCGACTGTATTGAGCCGTCAAAAGCACGCTTCAAAGTATATGGCAGAGTGAAGTCCAATTCCAAATCTGTCATCCGGGATGTGGTGACGCTGGGAGGCGCGCAGACGGACGAAGTCAGCCTCAAGGGGGTCGAGCAGGCGCTCAAGATCTGGCACTTGTTACTGGACGAAAAGGACGGCCTCCCCGACGACCAGCCCAAGGCCCCTCGGGATCCCCAGCACCAACACATCGGCATCTGCTTCGTTTTCGAGCTGCGCCCCTGGGAGGAGCGCATTGATATCAAGGCGCATACGCCGTGGTGCCAGACGAACAGGAGTGACTTACATGCCGTGGGCAATTTCACTGAGGCATTGTCCGTGTTAGGTTGGGATGAACATGCTTCGAGGTTTGCACGAGGTGCCATCCAGGCTGCAATGCTGTGAGCACATCCTGAATACTGTTTGCTTTTGTTCACAGTGAGAAGATTCTAATCTTTAAATGTTTCAGTCCGCAGCAAGATTATGCCAAAGTCGGGGGTCTTTCATACGTGGCATTCAATCATGGCAATAAAGGAGACTACGTTTCCTCCTATTTCTCACCTATGATACACAATTGAGGAAGATGGTTTAGGACTACCGGTATGGGGTGTGAGCTGGCAGGCCATCACCCCCCAGCAATGGCTCCGGCATCAGTTATTATAGTTGTAAAGCGAATATTAGTACTGTTACCACACCCAAGACCAATATGAGTGTCCTTTTTCCTTTACTGATTGTAACGCCAACAACCAATCTCTATACATGCTTGAGAAATTCGGCCTGTGAATAAAGCACGTGACCGACATTGTGGCGAGAGGTATTTTCAGGAAGTTGGTGTTAAATGTAACTTAGCCGGACACAGTGTGCACTCAGGCGACATCATTGTAGGATTTAAGCTGGTGCGACACCGCTTGGTACGCCTGGTGGTGGAAGGAGAGCTACATCTAGCTTCCACTGACATCTTCACAAGTGATTATAATCGGCATGTGAGCATCACCTCAAAGTGTACAATAACATGATCCAGTAAGTTATTCTCCAGCAGCGGTAGGCCGTTCATTGTCATGTACAATTCCTTCTTCATGTTGCCACTACAGCCGATGAAAGAGCTCTATGGCCGGAAATAGGGCTTAGAAGAGCGAGTCCGGGAAGAGCCACCGTTACAACCGATGTTCGTCGAAGGAATTGTCATATCAGGTTTTTCCCAAAATTCAACAATAGCAAAATACTTAAAACCAACTGCATAAGTGCATACTTAGAACACTACCAGAAGTATGCCGTCAGGGAGGAATATCATGTTGGCATCGTGTAAAGCCAGCACGGAGTTCGTACTAGGACAATGAGCACTTGAAGGATTTGGGGGTCGAGGGCCGGGAAATTAGTAGATTTTGGATGCCCGGTATCTGAAGCGCAATTATTATTGGTAGTAGCATTATTTAACTATAGGTGACTTTTATACAGTTCCCATAGAGAAGGTGTTCCGAAAGAAAGCACCCCGTTGCCTCAGACCTCGATCCGCTCTTATGTACTGTAAATTTTCACTTTATTTATCTTACAGGTTTAAACTTACTCCGTATGAGTTATTGCGTTTAAAATAGAGCATTACGATAGACACAAGTGAATGTCTCTATTAAATAACATACCCGGCCCACATCTCGCTATACCCCTGATCTTGCCTACCCTCCTTTACACACAACCCCTTTACCTTGTTGTTACCCTCGTCACTACCATGATTTCTGATAAAGCTGACAATAAGGATTCCGATATTTCTAAACCCTTACTTTCTTTTAGTATTATTCCGGCTTTAATCTAAGTCTTCCTAATAGCCTTAATATTAATAAAAACTTTATTTAAATTAAATTAGATCTTCTTTCTTTAATAAATACTACTAGCTTTAATTTAAGACTTAAATTTCTTGCTTTTTTATAAGGATATTATTAAATTAATATTTTACTAGTCCTAATTCTTTATAATCTTTCTAAAGAGTATTTATTATATAGGGCTTAAGTATTTCTAATAGATATACCAGGCTACTATACCTCTTAGCTTTTATAACTATCTAGGGGTTAAATAATTAGTACTTAGTAACCGGTAAAAATACTAATTAGTATAAAAATAGCTGCTAAAGCTATTTCTATTATTTAAATCTAATAATCTTACTTTTTTCTGGTAGTTTCCCTTTATAAAGTAACTTCTAAGTATTTTAATATATAATACTAGCTAGAGACTTATTACTTACTAGCTTAAATATATATTTAATATTATAATAAACTACTTATTATTTAAATTTTTTATAAACTTTGGGTTTAGAATTATATATTTAAAAATAGGTACCCTACTAGGGCTATTTACTAAAAGTACTATTAGTATCTGGGTAAGCTAAAACCAGAAAGTTAAAAGTTACTACTCTTATACTATTAATATTATAAGGTTTATACTCTACTAAAGCCCCTAAAGAAGGTAGTATATAAAGTATAAATTAGCTATAAAACTAATAAGTAAGGGATTACCCTATAGTTAATTAGTAAAAGGGTTATAATAAAGATTATAAAGTAACTTACTATAATATAAGGAGAGTAATATAACTTAATATAATAGTTATAATAAAAATAGCCTAAGTTTATAATTATATAGCCGATTTTTTTATATAAAAAAAGAATTTAAATCTTATAAAGGTAAAAAAATTACTATAAGTAAAATTTATATAAGGTATATAATTAAATTACTATCTATTAGGATTAAATATACTTAGTATAACTAGAAAGATTAATAGATAAACCTATTATAATAATTATAAGAAAATACTCTAGTTACTATTAGCTAGGAAAAGTTATATAATAAAGAGTTTTAGCTAGTATATATATATAAATAGGTCCCGTGGCGCATTCGGGCACACGCTGGGCTGCCCTATCTGCAGAAATACAGAGGGCGTGGGTTCGACTCCCACCAGGACCTTGCCCCACTGTGTTCTTCACTATATTCTCCACTATTTATTTCCCCACACTAAAAAGCCAGCAGTAAAAAAAAAAAAAAAAAGCCGGCAGGCAACCAGCTGATAGTCACCATACCTACTGGGTTATTTATTTAGTCTATATAATAAAAACTCTTCCCCAGACTTATTATACCTCTAAAAGGGGGCTTAAACCTATTGTCTAAAGGTTATAAGTTTAACTCCTACTATTATAAAACTTAGTAGCTTTATATTAATATCTAAAAGACTTTTTAGTTTATATATATATAAATATAATTAGGTAAAGAAATTAAAATCTTTTAAAAAGTTTAAAAAACTTTTAGTAAATTATATTTTATAGAAAAATAAAATATATTAGTAATTATTTTCTTAGCTAATTATATAAATATTAATTAGTAAAATATTAAAGAAATTTAAAAGGGTTTCTTAGATTATTTTCTAGTAGCCTAAATAGATATACCTCTTATAATTATATTAATAATTTTAGAAAAAGGGTAATAAGAAAATAATTATTATTAAAGATTACTAGGGTTAAAATAAGAGGATAAAGTAAGTAGTAAAGTAGGTTAAAAAATATAATTACTACTAATTAGCTTAGGATTTAAACTTAAAGAAGTAGGGTTTAAACTTAGTAATATAAATAATATATATTAGCTATAAAAAGGATAAAGGTCCCGTGGCGCATTTAGGTACATGCTGGGCTACCCTATCTGTAGAAAATATAAAGGGTGTGGGTTTAACTCCTACCAGGACCTTACCCCTACTATATTATTCTTCACTGTTTATTTCCCCACACTGAAATTACTAGTAGCAAAAAAGCCGGCAAGCAACCAGCTAATAGTTACTATACCTTCTAGGTTATTTATTTAGTCTATATAATAAAAACTCTTTCCCAGACTTACTATTCCTCCTCTAAAAGGGGGCCTAAACCTACTGTCTAAAGGTTATAAGTTTAACTCCCACTGTTGTAAAACTTAGTAGCCTTATGTTAATATCTAAAAGACTTTTAGTTTATAAAAAGGATAAAAGGATTTAATAACTAGAGATATTAACTAGAAAGAGAAGTTAGTAATAATATTATAAAAAAAATATAATAAGCTTATAAGGTAAAAATAAAATATTATAAAAAAACTAGTAAAGGTTAGTAGTACTTAAATATACAGGTTATAATTAAATTAAAGTTAAAGATTTTAAATTACTCTTAATTAATTATATAACTAAAGATTATTTTTTTAATTATCTTAATTATAAG
>JADAZS010000252.1:0-59343 GCA_014872975.1 Diaporthe citriasiana | reverse complement strand
ATGGTTAACTTATAACCCCCCTCTTATATATTATTATACGTGGTATCCTAATAATAAGGCTATTATACCCTATTATAATAAGATTATACTTTAGGCTATAAAATACTAAGGATATTCCTAGCCTTATAGTATATATATGTAGATAATATACCTTTATACTAATTATATATTATACTTACTCTTAAGGATAAAAGCCTAGAAGGGGAGGTAGCCTATTAGGGGTATTAGTTATATAATTAGTAATTTATATTATTTTGGTAAAAAACCCTAAGATTAGACCTATAGTGGTAATATTATACCTTTACTACAAAAAACCTATATTAGCTATAAAAGAATAGTTACCTAGAAGGAAGAAATAAAAAAGAGAAAGGGTAATAATTAGTGGCTTTTATTTTAAATATACTATTCCTTACTAGTACTTGTACCCCGCCTATACTGTATATACTTATCTACTCTATTTGTGACCCTTAACCCTGACATATATTTTAACCTATGGAGTAATTAGATGGTGTATGTTGCCACATAGAAATCAAGTAGGTGAATACTGCCGGCGGTGTCCTAGTACATATGCAGTCCGATTCACGCAGTGTAGATCCTGGTGATGGCGCCCTATTATACGCGTTGTCGAATTCACGGAGTGACTGGAATCCCGAATCATCCCTCAAACTGGGAGCTTGTGGTGCTGACCAGATATAAAAGGACAGACGACAGTTGTTTGAACAGTGATCAATGCGAAGTTGCGAAATATCCAAAGGTCGGAGGGATCGAGATGGGTGTCATGTCGAAGATGCGCGGCTCGTGGGGACCGGCACTGCATTGAGTGGTGGGATTGTAAACAAGTCGATCCCAAGGTGGGCTGGAATTAAGTACTTGACCACAAGCCGGTGGTACTTCCCTCAAATGCGCCTGCGCGTGTCTGACGCGTTGGAGACGCACTTGCCCTCGAGAGGCAGTTGCGTCCAGATCTGCAAGGCGGCCACGGTATCAGCTGAGATGACGTGACAGCTTCTTTCTCAACGGAAGGAACCTTCAAAGATAAGAGCCGGGAAGCCAAAGCTGCAAAAGGGTACGTACTTGGTACCTCAGTGATTCCACCAGCATGGAGCTGGTATCCGATGCAGCATCGAGCTGGCTTTGAATCGTGAAAGGCATCCTGGCATTCGAATTGCCTCTACAATGTCTGCAATGTCTTTGCCCATGGAAAGAGGAAAGCCAGTGCCGCACGACATGCAAGCACTTCATACCAATCGCATTGGTGCAGCCAGAACGTGATGTACTTGGTGCACAAGCAACACGGTGCCTCCAAACACTGCTCTCCAACCCAAGAGCCTGCCTGCTTCCGTTCTTGCCTTCGTCATGAGTCTGAGCAGCAGGCTTCCCAGAATTGTTCTGGACTCTTGTGGGCAGCTCTGGAGACCTGTGCCAGACTTTGCCTCTGTGCTTGTCAGTCCGGAGTTGATGGTCCGGAGTTGGCGGTCCGTACAGTCACCCAAGTGCGCCTTCCCGCAGAGACAGAGTGCACCTTTGCTGGCGCTAAGCAGCAACAATCAATTGTCAGCAGGCAGCTGCCAGACCCTACAGCTCTCTGTGGAGTACCTTCGACGTTGCAGCCACCTTGAAGTACCTAGGTAGTTGCTCAAGTATGCACCAGTTGTAAATTGCGAGTTCTTGAAGCTAGACCTCCAGAGTTGTAAAGGCATCATCGCAGGCTGCAGGTCGCACATGGCTTCCTACAGCAGTGTAGAACATGCGCTCTTGCGTTGAAATGGATGCGGATGCACCTGATGATTGCGTCGTGCAGCCCTTCTCGAGGCCAGCCAGTGAAGGTAGTTTCGTCGCTCTCATGACGACTGGATCAGGGTCCAGCTGGCAACAGCTGCCCGCGGCTGGGGTGCACTATCGATAAGGCCAGTAGATAGGAGGATTCAAGCTCTCTGGCCCCGCCGCCCGGGGTGTCCCGATTGGGTGAAGGCCACGATAAGGTCTTATCGGTCTTGGCACTGCCTCCGGCCTCAAACACATTCCTGCCCAAACCCAAGCTCCTCCCTCTAACACCACATCAACCCAAAAATGTCGTAGGTGCTCGTCGTATTGTTAATTTCGAAGCTTTGAGCCGCACTAGGTAGAAACCATGGGTAAAATAGAATATACGAGTTTTTAATAAAAAAAAAGACTTCCATAAGGGATTGAACCCAGGGCCTTCAAATGTCTTACAACAAGTCACATAGTGCAGGGTTCCTTTGAACTATCCTGATCTCCGTGTCCGAGGACGGTTGTGCGGATTGGGAGTGGCATATATAGACGGATTCAAAATCGCAGAGCGAATAACGTGACAGCATGTTGGTAAGTAGGTGGAAGCAGAGTTGACATATATACAAGATCACAAGTTATATAAGTAACACAACTACCTTAAATAGAATAGTATATATACTACCTTTATATTATAACTTACTATACCCTAGTTATATATATTATATAATAAATAAGCTTAGCTATACTTAACTATATTATAGGGGTATATTTATAGTTTAGTATTTGTTAGCCTGTGTTACAGTGGCCCGGATTGATGTTCTAGGTGAAGGTTATCTTCCTGATAAGTCAGGACCTTTTTTCCCGCAGGCATGTAACCGGTCACTCAGCCCCCACCTAATACCAGTCACCAAAGGTAAACGTGAGAAGCGGCATACCAGTATCGCATCGCTGTATTTTCAGATATCGTAGCTGACACAGCCATTGGTGAGAAGGAATCATGAATTCTACAAAATCATGCTAACCTTGAGTGCGACCCCGTGAAGCAGCACGAACTAAATCGGGCACAAGATATCATTGATGATTCTGGTGGCCGCCGTGGCTGGCCGGAGGCACGCTACAGGGCGAGATGGTCCCCGGCGCTGCCTCTCAGTCAGGGGCTACAGTGCGCATGACTGCCTGATCACTGTTCGGCAGTTGGGAAAGGTACCGTGAGGCTGTCGACTAGGTACCTCTCAGGACCTACGAGGCCGCCAGTGCGGCGCGGCAGACATGGCCAATCACGAAAGCGGCAGCGCGGACCGTGTCACAGGCATTACACTCTGGAGTAGTGCTATCACCGAATCCGGGCAAATAAGTCCTGGGTATGAGCCCAAACCTTTTTATCAACGCCCCGACTCCTAAGATCCTCAAGGACTTTTTCATTATTAATAGAATCACCGTTCTCATTCAGTAGGAAAACACCCCCTTTGGTCCTCTCAGCCTTTTGCATACCTGCAGCGAGTGGAACCACGCCATCGTCGACGCTGTAACGCGCACTGGTGGCGGTAAACAGTCCCCTCTGGCCCGCATCGTTAATATCCCGGGCGAAGAGACCAACCACGGGTGCCACGAAGTAGCGGAGCACCATACCCCGGACGCCACTGCTTATGCGGTAAAACAAAGGAGTGGCCACGAGCCCAGGGAACTGGTGGGTGAAGCTGATGCGAGGGTTCTCGGTCGCGAACTTTTCCATCGAGAGGGTCATCATAGTGGCACAGTGGGCGTTGCTGGTGGAGACCGAGAAGCTTTTCAGCTTGTCTAAGGGCAAGTCATCCTCGTCAATCGGGCGCTCTCTCCCGCCTGCGAGAATATTTACGACACGCGGGCTCCGACCCTGGTTAAGCAGAGGGAGTAGGGCCTGAGTGATGCGAGTGCGGGAGTAGTAGCGCGTTGTCATGCCTAGCATCGAACCCCTCGTTGGTGTCTGAAGCGGTTTATTAGTACATGACAAAATTCTGAGGTTTTGTCGAGGAACGAAATACCTCGTCTCCCATCCATTGAGAAAAAGCCTACAGACATGAAGAGTAAGTCTAGAGAAGACTCCTTGGACTTGACGATCTCGGCGACCTTGGCGGCGTCTTTCATGAGCGAGACATTCTTCTCGATGATCTCGTATTTGCCACGAGGATTCAGTTGTCGCAACTCGTCTGCAATAGGAGCCGCAGTGGCTGCGTTCCGAGCAACAAAATAGACTCGAGGCTCCGCGGAGTGCTGCGCGAACTGTTTGAGGACCCCAAGACCAATTCCGGAGGTTGCGCCTACGAAAAGAGCAACATTGGGCCCCTTCACGCTCGAGAGGCGGTTGTTAGAACTGATCATAGATTGAAGATCAACCATATTCGAGGTTATCGCAGAAAAGCGAATGGTTGCAATTGTGAGAAAGGGTAACGGAAATGGAATGTGAACCACAACGCATTTACAATTGGTTCTGGAATCTGTTTTGGGATGGCTTTTAAGTCACAACCTGTACATACGTGCATGTAGCACCTTTCAGATGAGCTTGGTTGCATTCCGGAGTTGTTCGCAACTACGAAAATTCCCCAATCCTGCAGTACAGGGCACAGGATGAGGTGCTGTTGCGCTCGGCCGAACCGATTTTGAACTTGGCATCTCCTTGAGGATCACTACCTACCCTTGTTGCTACAGCGTTTAGCTTATCAAATTGTCCTTATTCCGCGGCGGGCCCCACGGCGGCCCGAGTAGGGCCCATCCCTTGCAGTCGGGCAACGTCAACTAGAAATACAAGAATATACCATTACTTTTGATACCTACACTCTCATACAAGACACCTACCAACACCCAGGATCTTCCACTAGAGATGGGTCTGTCATTTCGGGTGGCAAATCTGTCATCTCGAGCCGTACTTCGACCAATGGCGACATTTTAGACTCACCGAAACAAAAGGCTCAAGCAGAGCCCGTGGCCGGTGACTTCGAATTCGCCCGTGCTCTCCAGGTCATCTCGGAGGAGAGCGGAGTTGCACTGGATGATTTAACGGATGATACGGCTTTTGCCGATGCTGGAGTTGACTCTTTGCTCTCCCTCGTTATTGTGAGTCGGTTCAGGGACGAGCTGGAGCTTGACATCAAGCACGAATCCCTACTCCTCGAGTGTCCCACCGTGGGCGAGCTGAGGACGGCGTTGGTTGGAGATGGCGCTGCACAAGAAACCAGCCAGCCAGCCGCGGTTGCTGAGAGAAACGACCAGCTGCGGATCAAGGGCATGTCTCCGCAAAAGAGGCCGAAGTATTCGCCAGACGAGCTGTCGGCCCAGAAAACCCGGGAGGAGGCCGTCGACAAGTTTGTCGCCAAGTATACAGCCGGATATTCAGGACCAGCCCATCCTCCTGCAATAGCGTCTGCACCAAAGGACGATGAGAAGGTCGTTATCATCACAGGTGCTTCAGGGAGTCTAGGATCGCACTTTGCCTGGCACATCGTACAGATGCCTGATGTGAAGTCGGTGATCTGCCTGAACCGCCAGCACCGAGAGGAACCTTACAAGCGTCAGATCAAGGCCATGCGGGACAAGGGAATCCGCTTCCCCGAATCCCTGAAGCCCAAGCTCGTGGTGTTACAGGTCGACACGTCGAAGCCCATGTTGGGGCTCAAATCGGCAGATTATCAACGACTCACGAGCACAGCCACCCATCAATCTCATCCACAGTGCTTGGCCTATGAGTGGCAAGCGCGCCCTGGATGGTTTCGAGCCGCAGTTCCAAGTCGTGAGAAACCTCATCGACTTGGCCACCCTCGGTCCTTCAAGTTCAGTTTCCAGCTGGTCTCGTCCATCGGAGTCGTCGGCCTATACGGCAATAAGGACAGCAATGCGAGGACAAAGCAGGTACTTGCGCCCGAGGAGCGCTTTGGGATCGACTGCATCCTCCCCAACGGCTACGGCGATGCCAAGTGGGGCTGCGAGCGCATGCTGGACATGACGCTGCACAAGAGCCCCGACCGGTTCCGCGCCATGGTCGTACGCCTGGGCCAGATCGCAGGCTCCAAGACGAGCGGCTACTGGAACCCCAAGGAGCACTTTGGCTTCGTGGTCAAGTCGTCGCAGACCCTGGGCGCCCTGCCTGACGTGCCCGGCGGCGAGCTGTACTGGACCCCGGTCAACGACATGGCCGATGCCCTCGTTGATCTGGTGCTCTCTGGGGACCACGACCCCTACCGCTTCTACCATCTCGAGACTCCCCGGGGCCAACCCTGGAGGGAGGTAAACGCGGTTCTGGCTGACGCCGTGGGCATCAAGAACATGATTCCCTTCGAGGAGTGGGTCAAGCGCGTGGCAGCCGCTCCCCAGCCAAATAACCCAGCCTCCACTCTGCTGGAGTTCCTGGACGATAACTACATCCGGATGTCTTATGGAGGCCTTGTCCTGGATCCAAAGAACACTTTGGAGCATTCCAAGTCACTGAGAGCTGTAAGGCCGGTTGCTCAAGTGGTGAGGAGTTGGTTCGGAAATATGTTCACATTTGGAAGGAGATTGGCTTTTTGAGCTGAGGAGGTCGAAGATTTTGTTTTGAGTTCGATTTTTTCTCCGCCTTCACGGGTGGCACTGGCTATGTTTCATCTCTTTTACAGAGTAAACTTCCTCCAATGTTTACTAGCTTTTCAGTATTGGATCAGAAGCAAACACGATCGAGTCGTGCGATGCCAGTCAAGTTTGAGTATTCTACCAAGGATTCCATGTCCCAGCAATATTGAGTGCAGAGCCATAGATCAGATGCGAGTTTCCGTGAAGCAACCTTGCCCGACCGGGCACTCGCGGGAGTATAAAATATGCAACGATCCAGCCATTCTGACACCCACCGCTCACAATCATGATAATGCACTTGCAATTACAGTCTCCGGGAGCGGAGAGACAGGGGCCAACCCAAGCTTGCGAGCGCCAGAGGTCTCAGCTATTCATGCACTAAGCTGGTCCGTCATCGGATGAATAAGCCCCAGTATACCGTATAGGAACACGTTTAGGGGCCGCCCTGAGCCGGCGGAGGATGCAAGATGTCAGACGGCATAGGTGGCCATGTCCACGTGAGCTTCTTCAGAGTTTGTGTTATATTATCTGAACACCCTCAGCGCGGGCTTGGCGACACGCAGCAGATTTTTAACTATGGACATTTGAAAACGCTCCAAACACATGAATGTCCGCAGTTGCGGTCCAGATTAGGCTCCCCCAAGCAAGCCAAGGTTTCTCGTTGGTCTTGCATGCTTCATACCAACCGGAATACACAGTAAGAAAAAGTCGTGAGACACGCTGCTGCTCTTATCCCATCCCGACCGCCGCCTTGCCTCGTTGAGCCGCTCACGACCTCAGGCAAGGGTGTTGCTCCAGCGGCGGGGGAAGCTCCGCCCGACCGGCGAGCAACGGGTTCCTGCTCGGCGACGAGGAACGCGAGAGGGTTGGCGCAGGCAGCTCGGGCAAGGGAGATGCGGACCTCCGAAGACTCGCCACCGAGCTGTGTCGTGAAATGCCCGCCTCGAAGTCCTTCCAGTCGTATCTCAGCCCCTCGCCCGAGCTGCTCTCCGGCCTCTCTGCAGTGCTGGAGCGGTCCGAGGTGGCGAAGGATGCTGTCCGGCCCGACCTGCTCGCCAGTGATTTCCTGATCATCGCTGCCCTTGTTGACTCGGCCTCCATTTCCAGGTCCTCTGCGGTCATCTTGCGCCTCTTGCTGGGCTTCTCCCAGGCGAGGGCCGAGTCAAAGCCCGAGTCTCGACGGCGAGTCTCATCGAGTTGTTGCTTGAGGAGGCGTCGTTTTGAGAAGGAGATGACGACTAACGCGGTGCAGGCCCCGAGCGTCAAGAGTGCGGCTACGGCAGCAAGTATTATCCAAACCCGATTTGAATCTGTGGCGGATGCGCTCGCGGTCGAGTCTGTCCCTGCATCTGGTGGCGAATCCCGTGGTGTGAGGGTGAGAAGGACTGAAGGCATTGTTGCAGTCCTGGCTCTCTTTGCAGGAGAGCCGAGTGACTGCTATATGAGTTTGTGGGGTATGTGTGGTTATGTCTGTATGCACACGATGTCTCCCAGATGAGATGGGGTGGAGAGATGCAGCCAGCAATGTGGAGCTCAAGCCTCGAGGTTGCACTGCACGAAGGCGGGGAGGGGATGGAGGGGAGCAGGGCATGCTTATTATGTATATCGATGGTCGCACGCGGCCTGTATGTGCATGTGGCTGTGGGAGCGAATGTATGTGTGTGAATGTGTGTGTGTGTGTGCCTCACCTCACCTCACCTCACCCCACCCCCAGACCACCCGTGTTGGGTCGGCCCCATTGCCATACGAAGGAACGGGCGCGGGTGGCCCTGCATGTGTGCATAAGGCAGTCCTCGTATACGCCCAAGAAGAGCAGCAGCAGAGGTGCTAAAATTGGGCCTGTTTTCGGGTCGGTAGTGCCTTGGCTGCCGGACTAGGGACTGGTGGCCCGCCCCTGCCCTCCAAGTGGTTCTGCAGCCCCCAGGCCAATCAGGTCTCCAGGCCCGCCTCAAGACATCGTCGCCCGATCCTGTTCGCTGCAGACCGCATCCTGCAGGTGTCAAATCAAAGTGCCAACGTTGCAAAAGGTGTGTGCACGCGACGCTGGAGGAAGAAGCACGGCGACAGGCGAGATTACACTGCGACGGCCTCGGTGCCAGCCTTAACAATCCCACCGTGTTCCAGGGTGCGTTGCTGTTACTCACCAACGTCAGCAACTCTCTCCCCCCCCCCCCAGAGTGCCTAGCTTAGCCAACAGCCAGCCGGCTCCAGGACTGACCGGTGGGCGTTGAAGGAGCCACGAGGCGGTGCAGTTGATATTTCATGTCTTATCGCTTGTTCAATGTAACCTGGATAGACGTGGCCTGTATCGAAAAAGTCTGCCTCGGACATGTCTTCGACCATTGACGCCGCTCGCCATTCCCGAGGCCTCGATAATTGTCCCCCAACCTCGGCCGCCCGTCTCGCAGCCGACCGCAGCTTTTGTCTCTGCTGGCCGACAGACCTCTGCCTGAAACAAAATAAGGCCTCCCGCCGGTATCCTGGCTTGAACCGCCACTTGTGATCTACGTCAGATGCGGCGAGACCCTCGGACCGGGCAGATCAGACCCAGACCATATAACGAGACCGCCTCCCTATCTTGCTGACTGAAGCTGGAACACTCATACAGACTGCAGATCATATAGCATCAACACAACATAAACTCCTGCTGCCTGCATGCATGCTCGGACCCACGACGCATAGCCTCTTTGCTACTGCTGGGGTCATCTAGCATCAAAATTTTGGTCGCATGCGATCAGTCAACAGAGAATCCCTCTCGGCAATCCCTTTTGTGTTCTAGGCGGTTGTGGATCTCAGGTACGATTTTGCTTGGATCTCTCAGGGTCCCTCTCGGCAAACACCCTGGGGATTTCAAAGTGGATCTCTGCGCCGTTCCCACTTAAAGTACTCAGGCACAAAAAAAGACCACACGCGAGCCGCGAACAAGCGCTGTCTGCCCAGGGAGATGTGGGGGATGTTTCGATTGAACCCCACTCCCATTCCAACGTCTTCTCTCAAAATTAGGCGCGCCATATGAGGCGAAGGCCGACCAACAAGTGGGCTCAGCTTCCACTTGTGCGCTTTCACAAAAACGCCTGGATCAGAATCGCCAATGGCAGGCGGTGCGCAGGTCCTCGTTGTTCTCGGTCACATGCGCAACGCTATGAGCAGGATAGGAGATAGTGCTTTCACAATTTGACTCTTGTGCGCACAGAGCTTGCCTAGCGATCAAAAAGAGTTTCTGGCAGACTTGGGGTCAACCCAAAGTGTAACCAAAATTATCAACATTTTCAGCGGAAGATCATATGTCACGGGTACTGCGATAGAAGATAGACCAGTCTGTGGTCAAGAATTGGAACAGCAATACTTGAAGATCAGGAAATTTGCCAAGGATTTATTTTTTTCTTTTCATGAAAGTACGCAAATTATCATTGATGTGTTCAGTGGCACCAGCTTGCATACGTCCTCCGAGACTGGACCTTGGCACCGTACATACCCATATCCGAATTCCCGGATGGTGATGATCATAACTACTAATTCCCACATATTCAGGAGTCGAACATACCGACTCCGCAACGCCAGGCAACAAGAACAGACCAATCAATTGATGGCCGTGAGTCAGGGACAGACAAGTCGCTCACTCCTCGACGATTTCATGGCAAACAGCCTCAATGTTATTGCCAGCAGGGTCCTGTGACAGTTCTGAGGTCAGCAAATGCTGCATGGGAAGGTGTTGCGAAGTCACTTACGAGAACAAAAGCCCCGTAATAATGCGCGTGATAGTGGGCACGGATGCCAGGCTTCCCGTTGTCTTTGGCGCCCGCCTCTAAGGCTGCGTTGTAGAATGCATCCACAGATGCTCGATCTGTGTATTTGTAACGCACTGTCAGCAATTGCTCTGCATAGCACTCGAGTGCCCCGAGCCATTGTCGGCCTCCAGTACTGACCTTTGCAGCGAAACGCGTGGTGCGAATTGCCAGGCGTTGACGTCGAGGCCATGACCCACCAGTCAGTCGCCATTGGGCTGTCCAGGCTTGTTAGTGGATATGTCAAATAATAAGAGAAGCCAGTCCCAAGGCATTTTATGCCATCGTGACACCAATTGTCAGGAGCTATGCCTGGAGATATCAACAACCTACCTATGTGCCAGCGAGCCGTCGCCAAAGCCAACAGCCTCCTCATTGGGCCCGAAAGCCATGAGCTTCTTGTAACCCAGGGGCTTCAGCGCTGCCTCGTAGAACGTGACGACGGTCTTGTGGTCCGCTGCCGGGATGGATACCTGCGAGTGGTCGATCATTTTGGCTGATGTATAGGAGTCGGAGGCGGGGTTGTGCAACTTGATACTGATGTCCAAAATTATACTTGAGCTAGTATTACTGCAACATTCTTTGATTTTGTGTCGACGGGGAGGGAGGCATCTATTTATCTTCAGGTAGCAAGTCCGAGGTAGCACGTCCTCTCTCTGTCGCAACGGTCAACGTCTCACCCCATGATGCTTGCGGACAAAGCGTCCAGATTCCGTCTCGCCCAACCTCAGCTTCAGATTCCCCCGGCTGATGCCAAGCCTCTCCCGGCTGCGTGGCTGCCTGGCTGGCTGCCTTTCCCTACTTACCACAACACTACTCTTCATTCCTTGCGGCCCCTGGTTGTGCCGTTGTCTGTGGGGTCGCCTGCCTACTGGCCCCCGCTCAGTGGTTCCGATTCGGTCTGCCGCTACTTAAGTAATGTCCGGGATGCCCGGCGCGCAGCGCTACCTCGGAAAGTGGTTGTGCCGACTTCATGCTTCCTGTCGAGCAGCACTACCGAAGCACTTGTCCCGCCCAGGCTCGCATCCGCATTGTGTGGCGCTACATGGTGCCTTCGTTTTGAGTCTGTCTTGTGGCACTATTCACCTGCTTTGCCAATAACAATGGGTCCTAGCATCATAACCAGTGACTTTCTTCCTCATGCACAGCTGAGTTGCACTATTCTCAAGTTCCTGGCTCGGAATCCAGATACGTTCAAGGGTTGGAAAGTGGCATCAACCGGCGCATCTTCGTCAATCGGCATTATACGTTCAGAAGTCTTGGTAAATTTGAGAGAGGGCGTCGGTACAGTTGACCTTATGTTTACTGTAGGTATCATTGGTGAAGTTCTAGTCGTACCTCGGCTGAAATCTAGAATTGACCAGTTAATCATCGAAATATATGCTCCGGTGGAATACTATCGGTTGTTTCTGACGCGGAAAGCCTATCGTTTTTATCCTTCTTGTTCGACTCTTATTGCTTAATTGAACATGACTGCTATTTCGGGTATCTTAAGGCTGTTGTCCGCTATTAAAATGTTGTAGAAAAGTCTGAATGCGAAAATCATCGCTGGGAATGCTCCCTGTTCTAAAGCTTCTAAGCATGCGTATCAGATGCCGCACCCTCATCCCGGGGGCTCTGGTCCTTTTCTCGGGCGGCGGAGCTCTCTCCCTTCTTTTGCGAGATCCCGAACTTGTCGAGGCTCAGTCTCGGGAGCGTAAAGCTAGCCCTCCCACCGCCGTCGCCATTGCTCTTCTCGTCGGACGATGGCCTCGCGGCCTTCTCCATCTCTTTCTTCTTCTTTTTCTGCACCTCATGCATGGCTTCCTCGGTCATCTCCTGCCGTGTCATCCGCTCGATCACGTCCTTCTTCCGCGTCTGCCGATCCCCTATCCAGATGAGGAGGCCCGCTGTTGCATTGACTGTGATTGAGCAGCAGAGGATCACTGTCGTCAGGGCGAATGGGCGCGACTCGGGCTTGATGCCATAGGTAGTGGCTCCTAGTGAGATCTGCAGGCAGCTGTGCAGGTCGAGAAGGACCGTGATGGTGATCATGAGGTTGAGCGGGAATGCAAAGTGTGTTTCTGTCTCGTGTGGCTTGTAGAATGTATGCGATTTGGCGTACTTGGTTTGATGATGCACAAGTGTCTCCTGTTGCTTCGGCGAGAGCACAGCGAAATCATCGCCGGGCTCCATCTCCGGCAGATCATTGTTCGCGGCCGCTGCTTCGACGTCCGGGATCACCGGCTCGGTGGGCAGGTCATTAGGGTCGCGGAGCTTTGGAAGAAGCAGCTTTTTCCGCAGCTTAAGGCTCAAACGGTCTGTATAAAGCCATTAGAGATGAATACGGGAGGGATTCCATACAGAAAATTGCTTACGGTAACGTGCGATGTAGATCATGTGGTAGGTATCCACCGCACGGAAAGGTGCCAGTCCATCGCCCATGATCGCAAAGAGGGCAACAAGGGTGTAGTCGATGATGTTGATCAGATAATTCTGTTTGGATCCGATCGAGATCCACCCGATGAGGAAGAGCACCCATGCGAGCCCAAACAAGGTGATGAGTGTGGCGTAGAGCGTGACAAAAAAGCCCAATGGTCGACTGACGTATCTGCCAAAGCCCTTCAATCCGCGTTTGAACTTGGACCGCCGTGAGTGTAGCATGTGTCTGACATGGTCGTTCAGCATCTCAACTTCTTCCTGGCTCCATCCCGCCAGAGACTCTCCGTGGGGGAGGACGGCATAGTGTGTGTCGTCGAGGTTGGACGAAATACTGTAAGCGCGGCCAGACTCGGAGCGTTGGTCTGCCTGGATAACAGCCGCCTGCTGTTCCGAGAGTTCCTCTCGCGATCTGCCGCCGGCGGGGCCACGCATGCTAGAGACGTCGTAAGTTGGTCGTCTGTTGACCCATCGCCCCAGCGAGGGGATAAATAGCGAGTTCTGGACATTGGTGATGGAGGTCAATGTGGACACCTCAGGGTCGAGGACGTCCAAAAGGTCAACGATCCTGGTGTCATACTCGGCTTCTTGTTCTGTCTGAGGTTGTTCTTTCTGCTGCTGGTGATGCCTCCATGGCCGGAAAAACATTGAGCCCTTTCGACTGGCACGCCCGGCGCTTGGTCCGGTCTCTGATAGCTCAGGGACCGAAGGCAAGTGACGCACGCCACTGTGGCCCTGGGCATTCCGGGTCGGGTCGGTGAGCCAGGTTGGGCGCTGGGGATCGGAGCTAGAGCGCCTCCGGCCACCGGCGTCCCGGGAGTCGTCATTGTGGCCATCGTTTGCTGGTGACCCTCCACGGTTCTGCTCCCAGTCCGTCGCAACGGGGGCTGTACCGGTGGGCAGTGATGGTGCGCGCAGTCTCCTGAGGCCGATGGACGACTGCTGTCGGCCTACCGCACCGCCACGGTTGGAGAAGGGCGTCGGCCTTGTGGGGCGCGGAGGTCGTTCACGCGTCGGGGTGTTTGGGTCCGTGGAAAGTCCTGAGGCATGATGAGACTGGGGCTGAGGTTGATGATGGGACTGAGGAGCACTCCTGGAGGGGGCCAGATCTGAGGCACGATGTGTGACGCGACGGTCGAAATATGGATTCTCGTCCTGGGCGACCGGGTCCTGAGGTGGTTTATGGCTCATGGTAACGTGGAGGAGCTGGCGCGCAGTCGTGCCGGGGGTGAGTGACTGGGAAGAGATAGACGGCCCAAAGCGTCTGTCTGTTCTCGAGTCTGCACCGTTGTCGATTGCATGAAATTTGCTTCCCAGGAACAGATCCGGCAGATGGGGAGGCGGTGCTTCACCTTCAAAAGAGCATCGGATGTTGCGGATGGAATCGGGCGCGTGGGCGGACGGTTGGGTAGTAGTTTGAGTTTTGTCTCGGGGTCCCGGGGGGGGGAGGCAAAAGGCCAAAACAAACGGTGGTTGGAAGAGATCTAGTCTACCTACCTAGGTAGTCTACACTAGAAGACTGTCAGTTAATCTGTCATTCCAAGTCAGTCTAGTCTACAATGTACACTACTGTTACAGCATCTTTTAGGCGCAGGGTGCAAAGCACAGGCCGGGCCGGGGCAAGCGGAGCGTGATGTCATAGCTCCATGCGGTACCGGTGGGCGTCGCGGGAAAGAGAAATGGTTAACTGTCAGCTCCCTGATCGATGGCCCAATCCCCGGGGTAGCCAGCAGATTGCGCATTTCATTTCCACTGCTGGCTCCACCAGGGCGCACCAAATGACGATACTTGGCAGGGGTGTCAAACAGCACTGGCAGCACTGGCAGCACTGGTAGCACTGGCTAGCCGAAGCTCGTCAGGACCAAGTCAGCGCCCTCCCGGCTTTCCGACGTCACACGAATGACGATGATTGATTGACTGACCGACCGACAGCCTGCCTGGTGGACATATCTATCACATTGGTCAGATGCTGTTGTTTTCTGTAGCAGATCGATTGGACCCATTCTTTTGCAAGGGTCCTTTTCGTGCTCAACAGCTCCCGCAAACTTTTCTGTCCCAGCTCCAGACCGTCAGGAAAACATCCCGACTGGCAGCTTGGCCATCGACACAAGCTTATCGGGCAACACACTACGGCGCGGACTAGCCCACAAACATGGTGCAGCCAGACGATGATCTTTCAGCCGTAGGCCAATGCACTGCATGCCCACTTAATGCCTGCTGCAGATCCTGGTGCCGTCACACGCTACCACCCTACACCAAGTACGTGCCTAATAGGTCACATACTCACCAGGCTTTTACACTACACTGCAACATCATTACACGTCGTCCCAAGCCGACAAAGCAGACAAGCAACGCCCGTCATACTGCACAACCTGCCAGTTCCCTCAATGTTACCTCTGCAGTGGATCCTCTACAAAATCTGACCAGGCCCAGCCATGCACGGTCCTGGCATCGGATCGGCCCGTCTAGATTCTCTGTCTCTTGCGACACTCACGTAATTGAAGTGAGTCTACAATTTCCAAGGCTTCTTCCTTTACATGCATCAACAACGACACCCTTTGCGTTTAAAGTAACAAAGCCTGATGTCGTGGCTCGGTCTCTCTTGCCTGTCATTCTTGCAAGCAGAGGTAATGATTAGCGCCGAACTACGCACGGTAATCATCAAAAGACAAAAATCTAGGTGTTGCTATTTTCAACTGCAACTCATCGAGCGTTAATGGGCCTCCCTCCTAACATCAGTCACGAATGATTTATCATAAGTGGTGCTGTAAGGAGACACTCGTTGCAAGGCTTCAACCCCGGTACGAGGTTCGATCAATACACTTACTGGTTCCCTAAGATAATCATTGACTTGTCGTAGAGCCGTCCCGAATCAAAATTGATTCTATTGCGCTTCCCGGAATCGAAACGTCCGCGAGTACCATTGAGGTATTCCCATATCAATTGACTTGGAAGGTAGACTATTGCATTCGAGGTTGGAACGAACAAAAAAACGATGAAGATTTATACAAGCATCGGTCCTTGTCCAAGCGGAATAGAAAATCGCACACAATTTTCACATCCACGTGGTTTGTCTCTAAACCTACCAATGCTTCGCGCCTATCGACTTTGCCCAGGATAGTTCCTCCTCCCACTCGTAGACGCTAACATAATTACCAGGTCTGATTCCCGGAATCAAAAGAGTGATAAATTAGCGTATAAGAATAATCAAGTTATCATGAACCCCCTCTGCCCAACAAAAATACTTGTTTCGGACAAGATGATTGCCAGGAAGAAAATCTGGTGTTGCAGGTATGGCAACAGACAGTGAGTAATGATGGTCCTCAGAATACCATTATTGCCCAGACATAAAGGCCTAAATCAGCAGTCCCCCGAAAGAAGAGAATGATACAAGGGCATACGCTTGCTCGCCGGCCCGCAGACGTGCATCGGGAACATACTTCGCAAAAGACCACTTCTGTGGCCATTTAGCAAAGCAGATCAGATTCCCCTCCGCGAGCGAAGCCCATCTAAGGGTGTTCATTCTGTTAAAGATATGAAAAAATAAATACCCCTTTTCTGTCCCTTGGTGAGTTTGTAAAGTGGTGGTGTGTGCCCATGCATCTTCTCAATTGGTCGACGTATTTCGAAATAAGGCATCTTTCAAGGTTTAAATGGGCGTCTATGCACATTGTAGGTAGACAATCCCACAACCTTGCCAGACATACGGGTCTTTGCATCTGCAAATGGATCACCTGCGTCACTATCAAATCGTTGCAGAATTAATCTTCCCACAACTTGGCATTTTGGGGTCTGTAATTTCGTGGCTGACAATCTCACCCGTCACCCGCTGCCTGTTATCTGCATGTGCGCTTCGGGATGGGTAGTTGTAATCTCAAGCGAGCTTGGACAGACAGAAGCAAAAGCAACAAAGAATGACGGTGACCGGGGAGATAAGTGAATGATGCCACACCTTTTCATCCTCCGCTACTTACCAAGACTGATGAGTAGCGGCTGAAATCACTCAGGGGCGGCTGAGGTTGGCCCAGTATGTTTAGTCTCGTAGCCTAGCTCACTCGTGGGATGCACGCCGACAGCACTTGTAAGGGTTTGGATGCAGCCGATCCACTGGGCCCCCCTGATCCAATGAGCAAGTCTGCCGACATCCGACCATACTAGCAGGAGATCTCTGGACCAGTATCCGAGGACCCGTGAACTACCACATGCTTGATCACGAGGCTTTTGCTACCGGACCGCGTCTTGGCGGCCCGGTTGATGCCCGGTCTTCACGAGCCGCTAGACGCCGTGGAGGTAGATCAACCCATGGAATATTCTCTGACTTGGGGCTGGGAACAAGCACATCCACCTCCTAAAATAACCACGACGGCACCATGAACGAGGGACTAAGATGCATCGCGTGGGTGGCCCAGGAACAGAACCGTCCCGCTGGGTTGTCCATGGCACCGGTACGCCGTCCTTCAGGAGTGGAGCGGATCAGTGGAAGAGGCAACCAAGCCTGTAAATCGATATTAGTTCCTTTCATATCCAAGCTTGCAAGACTTTCTCCGAAGGCTCATATCGTACAGGCGCCTTGGTTTCTTCACCGGTGTGCTGCTTTCACGCTCGCTCTCGATGGACTATGTGATGACTGCATATCTAGGCATCGCCGAGTCTTGTTCCCCTGTGTCCTCCTCCTCCCACGCTCATGATTGTTCCTGCATATAAAGTGGGGCCCCACGAGTTCCTACTTGTGCCTGGTCTTATATATATCTGCTCTCTCATCCTCGAGGTGAATAAGGTTGCATCATCCAGGCGTGTTTCCTTCTCACCAGCCTCTCTTTCTGCCCACTCACTCTTTACAAGTTATCATGAGCTCCTTCAACGTCTTCAAGGTAGCGGTTGTCATTTGGTCCATGTCACAGCTTGTGACTGCCATCACTCAGTGCCCAACGACTCCTACCACCTATACAGGTCCAGGTGGTGCCAAATATGCTATCTGCGCAGCTACCGACTACGTGGGCCCTTCAGATCAGATCATAGGAAACATCGCTACAGTTGCGGCGTGCGCTCAAGCCTGCGATCAGAATGGAAACTGTTTGAAAGCAGTCTTTGATAACACCAACAAGGTGTGCCACATCAAGAACAATGGCGCGAATGCCTTAAATTGGGTACAGAACAACCAATTTACGACTTTGTATCTGAACAACACCCTGCCTGAGCAGACCAACGTTGCTCGTTGCCCCTTCACGGAGACAACATACACCAACGGAGGGAAGACATATAAGATCTGCACAGACACGGATATCCGTGGTGCCAGCGCCCAGACGATCAACAACGTCGCCAACACCCAGGATTGTGCCCAGCGCTGCGCTACGACCAACGGCTGCGTCCAGGCTGTCTTCGACACAGTCGCCTTAGTCTGCCACATCAAAGCCGATGCTACGACGAACACACTGATCTGGTCGACTAACAAGCGCTTTGATGTCATCCGTCAGGATGTCACTGCAAATGCTGCCACTTCGGGGATGTGGTCGGACTTAGTCCGGTTCCCTGTCATCCCCGTTGCGGCCTATATCGTCCCTGCGGTGCCCGACTCTTCTCGGCTGTTGGTGTTCTCGAGCTGGGGAAAAGATGCCTTCGGAGGAGCTGGTGGCCAAACCCAGTTCGCTGATTTTAACTTCAAGACGTGAGTCCAAAACTATTCCTTTCTAATTCGTCTCCACTTACGATTCCTTCCGCTTGCTAATATCATTGCCCAAAGTGGTGCGGTCTCAGCTAGGACAGTCGCAAATACAGGTCACGACATGTTTTGCCCTGGCATGAGCAACCTGGCAGACGGACGGCTTCTGATTACTGGAGGCAGCAACGCTGAAGTGACAAGCTTCTATGATCCGGCTACCAACGCCTTTACCAAGGGACCGAATATGATCACTCCACGGGGTTATCAGACGTCTGCGACCCTGTCCGACGGGAGGATATTCACCATTGGTGGAGCGTACTCCCCGCCTATTGTTGGCAAAGATGGAGAGGTCTACGATCCCGCTACTAACAAGTGGACTGCTCTGCCCAACGCCAAGGTCGGGCCGATGCTAACGGTCGACCATGAGGGCATCTGGAGAGAGGACAACCATGGATGGCTGGTCAGCTGGAAGAACGGCTCGTGAGTTCTTTGCATCACATATTTACCGCCCCTTAGAGCTAACTCATTCCAAAGTGTGTTCCAAGCCGGTCCTAGCAAGGCCCAGAACTGGTACGGCACGACTGGCACGGGCTCTCAAGCTGCAGCCGGTACACGAGATACAGATGATGCAATGTGCGGAGTCTGGGCCATGTAAGTGCCATTTTTCTCCCTCTGCTTTCATGTTGTGAAATTGTTCTAGAAGGCGAACACTTTAGACTCCATAGCAGGTGACTGATACATAGAAGGTATGAACCAGGTAAAATCTTCAGTGCGGGCGGCTCGCCGGATTACACAGACTCGCCCGCCACAAACCGCGCCCACATCACGACCATCAATAACCCCAACCAGCCGGCAGCCGTCGAGCGAGTCGCAGATATGGCCTATCCTCGCGGCTTTGCCAATGCAGTTGTACTCCCGGATGGCCAGGTCCTGGTAACAGGCGGGCAGAGGCGCTCGCTCGTCTTCACGGACACGGACGGCATCCTCCAGGCCGAGATCTTTAACCCGGCCACTAAGACGTGGAAGACGCTCGCGGCCGAAGCCGTGCCGCGGAACTACCACTCGGTCAGCCTGCTCCTCCCGGACGGAACCGTCTTCAGCGGTGGTGGAGGCCTCTGCTACGTTGGTCAGCCGGGGGCGAGCTCGGCAAATTGCGACAAGGTGGTCGACCACGCCGACGGCCAGATCTTCAGCCCGCCGTACCTGTTCAGGGCCGACGGCACAGCTGCCACCCGGCCTGTGATCTCGACCGTCAGTGCCACCACCGTGAAGGTCGGCGCGAAGCTCACTGTTTCGGTCAACCTGGCCAACTCGAAGCTGGTTTTGGTCCGTATTGGGAGTGTCACGCACAGCGTCAACAGCGATCAGAGGCGTGTGCCACTGACGAGCGTGGTGGTCAGTGGTAGTTCGTACACGGCGACCCTGCCTGCTGACAGCGGGATCCTGATCCCCGGATATTATTATCTGTTCGCTGTCAGCAGTACGGGTGTGCCAAGCGTGGCCAAGACGGTCAGGATTACTCTGTAAATATGTAGACGGCATTGCAATAAGCAGACATTGCCTCGATGTTGTTCCCATCTAGGCCAGGATATTCTTGTCGCTAGGGCTTATCAAATCGTTGAAGCTCCGTCTTCGTCTTCTGGACCGTCAGTGTGAGCGTCTTCCTCCTCCTCCTCCCCCCTCTTCACGGCCTTCTTTCTCTGCAGCCAAGCAGCCATACCACCTGAGATGCCAGCCACGGCAGCACCGGCGCCTTGAACAGCGCCCGAGACGGCAGCAACGCCGTAACCACCCATGGCTGCGCTCTGCAAGGTGGCAAAGGTGCTCCCCGCGATGACTCCTGAACCCATGCTGCCGGCAGCTATGGAACCTAGACGATAATGTAAGTCTGAGTGCGCAAAGAACCGCGACAGAGGACCCGAGAAAATGAAGAGGAGGAGCTCAGTGATTGGGAATTATTTGAATACTTACCTCCCACGATACCACCGGATCCAAAACCCGCAGCACCCAGAATAGGCGCTGCCGCGGCCATCGGGGCGACGAGGAGAGGAACACCGACCGCGGCGCCAACGGCGAGGCACGCAGCTGTTCCGGGGTTGGCCGAGACCCAGTCGGTTGCCTACAATAGCCGTTACTCAGCTTTGTTTTCCCACTACCTAGGTAGGCAACCATGTCTACTATTGCAGTCTGCCCTTGGGAGGGAGAGGCGTTTGTGATTCGAAGTAAGGGGGTGGGTGACTAGTCAGAACTTGCCTGTGAGGCAACACCCGGTGCAGCCTTGTCCAGCTCCTGTCCTTTCTCTGTGACGGCGAGTAGCGTGGCGCGTTGAGACTCGGGCAAAGTGGCACCTTTGACTGCCGTGCGGCTTGCCTCTGCCAGCGTCCGGATCGAATTCATTGTAGAAGGGTTTTGTGGTCGATGATGTGATGAAATTCAGTGTATTGTCCACCGCGAGATACGGTGGGTCTGGCCAAAGACTGGCAGGGAGAAGCGTGAGAGGGTGCAAGAAATGTGTGAGAGAGAGAGAGGGAGAGAGAGAGGGAGAGAGAGAGCGAGGGTTGGGCGAGGCTCTATTAGTCACTCACTGGTGGGCCTCTCGCAGCGACCTGTTGTGTAGCCCGAGCAAATGCCCCCGTCAGACACTGCAAGTCGGCGAGTAAGACTTTTGATCGAAGCAAACCGGTCAAATAAGCTGTGGTGTTTTGTTTGGGTATCTATTTTTCCGATGCACCTATTTCTTACTGCCGGCCTTCTTCTTCAGGGAGGTGACCAGACTATCCAAGTCCTGGCTGCTAGCTTTGGCCTTCTTGGGCTTCTTCTCCCTTGGTTCCTCCGCACCGTCACCGTGTCTTCGTTTCTTCCTGCCTTCCTCTACAAGCTGCTTCATCCCAGATGCGGCCTTGAACTTGGGATCGGACGGGTCGATGGCGAATTCGTGTTCCTCAAACAAGGCCTTGAAGCGATCATCGCCCGCGTCAATCTTGAAATTCTCCTGTAGCCCTCCGGCGTCCCCGTTGTCCTTCTTGCTCTTCTTGGCCTTCTTGTTTTTCTTCTTCTCGGCCTTCAGGATCTCATCCATATTGAAATGCTTCAGATGGCCTGTCTCTTCATCGTGGTTGTCCTCCATAAGCAGTTCCAGCTGTGCCCTATCAACAGCGCTCTTCTTCTCCTCGGCTTCCCTGACCTCCCGCTTCTTGCGGCGTTCTTCCTTGTGTAGCTGGGCTTTCGAGGCTGGTTTGGGCTCCTCAATGGTGAAGAACGGATCGTCAAAGCCGAGATCCTCCTCTGGTTCGTTTGCTGCATCCTTGCTGGCGTCGTCTGACTTCGCAGCGGCTCGCTCTTTCCTCCTAACCTTCCTCTCACGCTCCTTGCGAATGTATTTTTCGGCGGTGGTCTCATTCTCTGGATCCTTCTTTCCGCCGGAGCTTTCCGTTAGTGCCGGAGTGAACGTGATCTCCATGTCTCCAACAGGGCCCATGTCAGAAGCTTTGTCTGCGGGCTCAACGCTTAGGCCAAGAGCTTCCCGCATCTTCCTGCGGGCAAGCTCCTTCTTGCTGAGCTTTGGAGCGGCTGTAGCGCCTCCTGAGGCATATTCCCCATCTTCCTCCTCCTCACTGTCACTGGCCAAGTAGGCTCGCAGGTCGTTCTCTGCGAGATCGTTCTTGCTTCCACTGAAAGCGGTTTTGATGGACTCCTTGCGCTTGACCTCCTCAGGGTCCACGTCCCACGTGAGCTTCACCTTTGAGTGTTGCAGAGCGTCAGTCACGAACTCGACTGGCTTGTAGTCGTTAGGAACACTTTCGCATTCGTCTCGAGGCTCGTCGTCAAAAGTGATTCCATCAGGCACAAACCTCAAGTCCAAGAAATTCGAGGACGAGAGATACTCAGAGCCATCCGTTGCTTCGTAAATCTTCTGTGCTGTGTTCTTGTCCGAGCAGACCATGACGGCATAGTAGTACCGTAGCCTATCGAGCTGGTACGTCCGCAATGCGTCACTGTCGAAGTCCTCATCGTTGCCCTCCTCCTTCAGAAGATCCTGCTTGGCCTCTTCGTCGCTGTCCTCTGCGTGGTCGCTTTCGTCCTCCGAAACCTCATCATCGCCTTCTGATTCGCCAGAACCGTGGTCGGCCTTGCCCTTCTTGAAAATCTCCTTCGGTGGTCCCTCGAGCTCCTCTCGCTGCATTCTCTCCTTGCCGAATTCCGAAGGATATATGGAGACCTTTTCTATGCGCCCACTGATGGGCACGAAACTCTTGAACAAAGCCATCAGGTCAATCGACTTGATGTTGTCCCAGTCCATGTTTACGATAGCGATGCGGTTTGTTACCTCTCCGGTCTCCACTTCTGACTGCTGTGTTCGGTACTTCTGCATATCGGGTGCTTTATCGACCTCTTCTTGCGCGCCCTCATCGTCCTCATCGACGGATTCCGAGTCAGATTCCGTGTCAGACTCTGAGGAAGAGAAACCACCTCCTCTTGCAGGGTCATATCTCGTCTCGGCCTTTTCCAGCTCCCTCTGGACGACGTCATCGTCTTCGACTTCGATGTCTTCATCCTCGTCCTCGTCTTGATACAATCTCTGTAGCGCCTTCTTCTTGGAATCCGACTTGATTTTCCGCCCGTATTTGTCGACTCTAGAGACAGCGGTGAATTCATCATCCTTTAGCATGCGAGAGAACCGTTTATCGATAGTCGTCTTCGATTTCTTCTTGGAGGGAAGGGCATAACGAGGGTCGGTCTCGAAGCTGGCGAAGCGCGCATCTTTGATTTTGCTGGAAGCGCCATCGCGCTTTTTGGATGGCTTAGAAGACATCACGGTGTATTTCTGAGTTTGTTGGCGAGGCGTGGGAGCAATGAGATAGATCGGTCAAGCGCAGCTTTTTGGAAACTTTTAGAATACTGCCACTCAAGTTTCTTGGGTAGCTAAAAGGGAAAGCGGTCAGCGCGGCGTGCACGGGTCATATTCTAGTGCAGTTGGGGCGCAGAGGTCAGAACGGCTCCAATTGGCCTGGCTTCGGTCTCTCCCGCTTGACGCTTGACGTGTCTATACTTGATACCCGTGGGTGGCCCGGCTTTGCTTCACCCACTGCTGGCACAGTGGGCGCCTAAATTGCACCACAGCCAAAACCTGCCACAATACCTTCCTTTTTCCAGAAATCCTACCCAAATTGGCCCAAAATTAAGTACCTCCCAGGCTTAATAGTAATTTTATCTTAATTTAACTATATAGATTTATATTTTCTACTAGAAGAAGAGTGTCACAAGAGGGACATACAAGAGGCAAAGCTCTTAAATTATACTCTAAATTATTAAATTCTAAATAAAACCTTGTCTAGCTAAGAAAGAAAGAAAGAAAGAAAGCTTCTAATTATCTAAAGAATTAAGTAGCTAAGGGCTTTAAGGGCTATAGGTAGTCTATATATAGCCCAGTCCTTACCTACTAGTTACACCCAGCCTAATATACCTATAATATTATCTTCCTTACCAAAAAGATTATACCTATATATAGAATTAAACTTATAACCTTTTAAATACTTAAACCAGGTAGAAAGGGTATACCTAGAAACTTACTACTATATTAGGGGTCTCTAATTCTTATTACATAGCTTATTTAATATTTATTTTTAGAATCTATTTTAAAGTAGGGCCTTATAAGAGAGTCTTATTACTTTTATCTTCTCCCTAATATATATAGCTTTTATATACCTTTTATCTTTACCAGTAAGTTATCCTTCTTATAAGGTAAATCCTCTTTATTATTTAAATATATAGCTTTTTATATAGATAAAACTATAATAAACTTTTTATATTAAAGTACTTATTATAAAATATATATAACTTTATAGGTGTATTTTTAAAGCTCTCTATATTATAAAACTCTAGGTTTAAGTCCCAGCTATAGTATTATACCTAATATTACAAGATATTATAGTAAATTTATAAGGCTATAATATAGTTAACTTTTTACTTCTTATTCTTATAGATAATTTTAGTATTTAGCTATTTAAATCTTTATTCTAGTAGGGAGTTTCTTAAATCTAACTAGAGTTAATTAGGAGGAAATACCTATTATATATACTAACTAGTAAGTAGGTTTACTTTAAAAGAGTAACCCTTTTATACTATAATCTTATAAGATAACTATTAAAAACAAGTAACCCACATAGTATATAGGCTACTTATTTTGCCAGACCTCTTAAGAAGTATAAGAGTACTCTAACGCGAGAAGAAAAAGTATAAGGCAATTAAAGATATTATATAGGTATATAGCCAAGTATTATTAGGGGATAAAAAGCTATAGAGTAGTAGATAGTAAATCTTGTTAAGAAATAAATATATATTATATTCTAATTAGAGAAAAATTAATATAATAAGCTATAGCCAAAATACTTATAGTACCTTATAAGAAAGGTTACCTAACTACCCTACTAGCTTTTATTATACCTAATAATATATCCTTTTTTAAGGCTTTAAAATAAAAAATATAAAGCCTTATTTAAAATTCTAAATTTTAAAGCTTTTTACACTCTTAATTAAAGCCTAAAATATCTTAAAATTAAGTATTCTTATTTTTCTCTCTCTTAGCCAGGGTTGTAAAATTATTCCTTAGTTTCTTAGTCTGACTAAGTTAGTTTTTAGTCTTTTAGTCTTAGTCAGGGTATTAGAAAAACTTAGTTAGTTTTCATAATCTTTAGTCTAGGGGTCTAACTAAAACTAAAAGACTAAAGACTAACTTAGTTTTTAACTAAAAACTAAGCAAAAAAGTAGGTATTTAGGCACAGCTAGGCTTAAACTTAATACCTTTAAATTACTACATAATTATTTACATAGGATTTACTTATAATTTATTTATTTAGGTACAGCTGGGTTTAAACTTAATGCCTTTACATTTCTATAGAATTATTTACGTGGAATTTACTTGTAATTTATTTATTTAACTATATATACTATAAATTTACAAAATATACTATACTTACTACCTTATAAAGTAGGTCCCAGAAAATAATTAACTAGCTAATTTAGCAGACCCCTCCTACCCCCTTACCTTTAATGTAACCATAAATATTTAAAAGACTATAACTTTATAAATAAAAGGCTTATAAATATAATAAAAATATATTTAAATAATACTTTTTCATATAATAAAGTAAAATATTTAAATAAATATATTATCTATTTAAAAAAAATATTTTAGTTTAAAGCTATTTTACATTATATAAATAAAGATATTTTTAAAATTAGAAAATAGTTAATAATTATTATTATATTATAATTAATTAGTTTACTTATTAATTAATATTATTATATTAATTATATTATAATATTATATTAGGTTATAATTATTAAGAGACTAGTTATTTGAAATTATATTATAAGAGGGATATATAAGAGGTAAAGCTTTTAAATTATATTCTAAATTATTAAATTCTAAATAAAACCTTGTCTAGCTAAGAAAAAAGGAAGGAAGAAAGGAAGCTTCTAACTATCTAAAGAGTCAAGTAGCTAAGGGCCTTAAGGGCTATAAGTGGTCTGTGTGTAGCCTAGTCCCCACCTGCTAGTCACGCCCAGCCCGATGTGCCCACAATAAAGAGGATATATACTAGTAAAAAAAAGTATTATAATAATTACTTTAATCTAAGAATTTTAAAAATAATTTTATTTTAAAATTTAGATTAGAAATTTAGAATTAATTAAGTTATAATAGGATTTATATTAAATTTTGCTTAAAAAGTAGTTAAATTGGTATAAAATCTGAGAAAAAATAGCTTGTGGTGAGGTTTTGGCTGTGGTGTAATTTTGGTACCCCCTATGCCAGCAGGCAGAGGGGGGCAACCAAAGGTCTGACCCACGGGTAGTTTGCCCAATCCTCCATGCGCATTTGACACCAGCCGTTGTCACCGAGCTTGCTCAAAGTCATTGGACCGCGATCATTTTCTGCTGTCTTGTATAGCACCGAACATCGACTTGCAGTGCTTATCTGCTTTGTCTGATACGAATGGGAGCTAACTAGGGAATCTAAATCAAGAGGCATACACCTACTCTAAGCACCGTAATTGCTTACAAAACAAGCAGCATTAAAATTTCAGTTCAATACCGCGAGCTACAGTTTAAAGTCAACTATGTCGAACAGAAATTCTCAACAACTGCATTATGTGAGCCTCTTGAGGCTTCACAGAACCTGTCCTTCCTTGCACCTCACAAATGCTCCTGCCCAAAGGCTCGTCTGAATTCTGATGCCAACTGTTTGTATCTGCTCCAGCCCAGGCCGTAGATACAGTCTGCGGGGGCATATCCTCAAATCCACATCGGCCAATTCCATCACCAAAGTGGCGCTGATGTTAAAGTTTCCACATTAAGGGAGTGTTGTGGACGGGTATCATTATATTTATATGCCAAGAATCCTTTTGAAAACACCAACCATGCCCCCTAATAATGAGTGTCATCGAATGCCATCAATTCGTGATTTTTGTCGTTGCAAATGAGTGTCGTACTGTGTCGTTAAATGAGTGTCACTAAGTCATGTACGCTTGTCTCCAAGGATACTATGCTTTAAACATTATTTCTCCAAGAAATGGTCGGAATTCGTGAAAATGGAAAGAAAATCAATTAATGCCGGCAAATCCGTGCCCGTCATGCTCAGGCCAACAAGAGGCAGGCCAATATGGGGATGAAATGTCCACCTAGACTCCTTAGACCCCCGCTGCGAAGTTTGACTGCGGCAGCTTGGACGGGACCCGAAGTGCTTGTACCGGATGGCGTCGTACTCGTGCCACCAGTTTGGCCCGTGCTTGTAGTCGTTGCCGTTGCTTCGGAGCTTGAAGCTGACTGACCTGAGCTGGCTGAAGCAGACCCAGTTGCTGAGGACTGACCTGAGCTGGCTGAAGCAGACCCAGTTGCTGAGGGACCAGAAGTTGGCGACTGTCCCGAGCTGGCAGAAGTCTCAGAAGAGCTCAAGGCTGACGAGGTACCCGACGTTTGGGTTCCTGAGGCTGAAGTCGCAGACGCTGAACCTGAGATAGATGAGGACGGGGAGGCGGACTCAGAGACCAAGGAAGAACTCGAGCTAGAGGAGCCACTTGTCCTTGAGATGGTCCTGGTAGATTGGCTAGAGGCCTCGACTTGAGATGAGGTTCCGACAGATTGAGTTGACGTAACTTCGGCGGCAGCAGAGGAACTGCTGGGAGGAGTTGCATCAGAAGCTTGACAGAAGTTGAGAAACTGCGCCACTGAGTTTTCCAAATACTGGCGTCCGGTGGTCTTTGTATCGTCCTGATACAAGTCGATACATTGATTGCAACCTTTAAGATAGTTGTTGAAGACAGAACCACTATCGCAAAGCGACGGAACCTTGCCCCGGGACTGAGCCTCAAGGTAGCAGTTGTTGCATACATCGTAGCAAACGGCCGGGATTGTTCCAGTCACCGTGTCCCGCTTGTGGAGAGAGATTCCCTTAATGTGCTTTTTGCTGGTGAACATTCGCTTAGGTTTCTCAACGCTTGACCTGCTCGGCAAGATTGTCGCGGTTGTACTTATGGTCAGCTCTGAGATTGACGTCTGCGAGGCCCAGTTGCCGGTTGTGACCGTCACCTCGTAGCCATCTATTTTCTCGACAATGATCTCCTCAGAGAAAATGTCGTAGCTTAGACCGAACGCTTGGGGGTTGAGGTTGAAATAGCCTTCCGTAATCGGGTAGTAGCTGGTATTGCCTTCTTGCCATGTGGTGTTGACGTAACTTGAAGGCTTCACGGGCACGCAATACTCCTGTGGGCACTGGTAGTTATTCGCAGGAATATCAGCCCAGACGTTACACCCGCCCGGCTTTGGGGGGTCGCAATTGTAACCAGGTGCGCAGCTCCAAGTCAAATTTGACCTTGGGTCGAGCGCAGGCGCATTCGATGCAGGAGGAGGGGGCGGGCAGAAAGTAGCGCTTTGGATGATCGTAGAAGTCAAAGTGACAACTTCTGGCGGCGACGTTACAGTCTCCGGTGGGGCTGTGATTGTCTGCGTCTGTAGCACTGTTGACGGCGGAAGTGTTTCCGTGATAGTCGTGCCAGCCTCTGTATAGGTAGTTGTTACGGGCGGGATCACGGAAGTAATGACCTGTGTTATTGTCTCTCCTGGCCGTGTCACAGTAGTTGGCGGGATAGTGATGGTTTGCAAAACAGTGCTACCTGGCTCAGTCCTTGTCAAGGTAGTTCCGGGCAAAGTTGTGACAGAGCCTGGAAGGGTAGTGGTGATAACCTCGCCTGGAGCAGTTGAAACGCTCGTAGAGGTGAGCGTCAATGTTGTCAGACTCCCTGAGATACTTGTTGTCGTGGTGTAGCTTTCTGTCAGGGTTGTGGGTATCCCTGCGAGAGTGCTGGTAACAGTAATGCCTGGTAAACTAGTCGTGACTGTACTTGTGAAACTCAATGTCTCCCTATTCAAGCCACATGTCAGTAAACGATACAGCTACATATTGCTGATTGGTGTTGCCCTGGACTGACTACAGCCCAAAACATTCTTGAATTCAGGGCGAAACTGAACTAGCACAGCATTGCTGGAGAAGACTTGCTATGCTAGTACTTGCTGGGGAGAGACGGTGGGGAGATTGGAGCTCACGTGACGGGGTAGGCGACTGAAGTCGTCAAGGTCGTCTCCCGGGTAATGGACTCGGTAGTAAAGACGGTGGTACTGTCCGTGACTGTTACAGGATAGCTCGTTGGCACCACTGTAGTAGAGGTGATAGTGGTTGGCGTAGCCGTCGTGTAGGTTGTAACCTAGGTATCAAAAGCCCGTGATTAGTCACCACGTCAGACAGCGAGCTCGGGGCTGTAGGCTTAGGGACTACTCTGCAATTCGTGCAAGGCAACTCGGACATCGAAGGAGAGATTCAATGGCGTCGATCCTACTAGGAATCACTCACAAATGTGCTAATAACCGTGGTCGGGACAAGGCTTGTTTCCGTCAATGTGTCCGTCAATGTGTCCGTCAATGTGAAGGGCACAGATGTTACAAGAGTCGATGTTGTCGTCAGCACATCAGTTGTCCAAATTGTGCTGATGATCGTTCGATCACTGGTAACGGTCACCGGATAACTCGTTGAGTATGTTGTTGTGATGTAGGAAGTTGTCGGGATGTAGTCAGTAATTGTCGTAGGCACGTAGTCCGTGGCTGTTGTAGACTCGTAGTCTGTAGTTGTTGTAGGCTCGTACTCTGTGGTAGTCGTGGGTTCATACGATGTCTCAGTGGTCTGCAGAGAATCTTTAGTCAGTCTACCTAGGTATTTCACGACTTGCTTGTAGTGAATGAAAATGAGGTCGATATCCTGCTGCATGACCTGCACAGCCATGCAAGCGCCGGAGAGCCAGACCACCAGAAACCTCGAAGAGAGGTCCGTGGACCTCAAATCAGCGAAAAGGAGTAGAGAGTGTAACTAACCGTGTACGGAACGGAGCTGGTGGTTATGTATGTTGACAATTCTGTAAGAGTAGATACGCTGGTAACCGTAGTCGTCTCCCAATCTGTAGTAACGGATGTGTGGTCAATCGTTTTGGTTGTGGGTTGGGTCTTGGTGGTCTTCAAATCAAGTCAGCAATATGTCACCTCGAAAGGCTGAAAATGGCCGCAAGTGTACGGTTCAAAATGGCTGGCCATTTTGCAGGCATTTCTTGCAATCGTGATTTTGAAAAGCAATATTTGCCAAACTACTTTTTAAAGCGCAAGGGTAAGGGTGTGGTACTGAGTACGGAGTAGGATATTGCGACCGCGACGTACCGTGTAAGTGGAGAGCCTCGTTGTTGTAGCTGTTTCAGTACAAGTTGTCACAGAGGTGCGAGTTACTGTGCGCTCTTTGGTAGTTGTCGTGGTACGATCACGAGTGGTTGTACGCTCACGGGTGATTGTTGTCGGGACAGTCTATTTAAGCGCAAGTCAGCATACAGGTAGAAGCAGGGCGCCCATATCTAAGACTGCGGCTTATCAAACAGTCGAGGGTGCTCTTTTCAGATATTTGCAGTCGAGAAGAACAAGGAATTCGCGCTTGATCATGAGACCCAGATGCTGTTGAACAATATCCGAACGCGACGCCTCCGCAGAGAAGACCCTCGAAATATCAGACGTGTATGTACATACCGTGGTCTTGGTCACTGTTGTCCACCGCGTTTCTACTGATCCACTACAGCCGACTGGGGGCGCGGTCGGATATGAACCAGACGTGCTGCTTGTGCGACCAGGGCAGTTTGTAACAATAGTCGGGCATGAAGTGATCGTCGTGTATGATGTCACGTAGGTAGTGCTCTCACTCGGTTCAGCAAGCGCATAATATGAAGGCTCAGAGGCATAAGAGCAGGCTGAAATGGTGACAAAGTAGGGATAGGACTGTTTTGTTTGTCAGAATCAAGATCACGTTGGGGCATGGGCGAGTTTCGTCTCACCGAAACGAGCGTGGTCGTAGTCAGCTCAGTGGTCCTGGCTGAAGCATTAGCAACGCCCTTTGGCAAAAATGGCCGCCCAAAATCCCATATGAAAAGTCTCGGATTATGAAAGGAGGGCCCATTGTAAGAAGACTTACGTGTCGGTCTCAGTAGTTTTAGACACTTGTGTGGTTGTGTGGTCCACAGTGGTCGATACAGTCGTTGGAACAACCTATTCCAGAGTCAGAAGATATCGGGTCAAAAGCATCACCCGTCTCTTTAATAGTCGTCCCTCGTTGCGAAGTTTTTACTCAATCCACGACCGTATAGGCTGTCCAAGCGAGTCTTTTTATGAGCACATAGCGGAAGTGGAAAGACTTCCATGGTATGATGAACTCCAGGGCACGTTAGGCCGACGCTTGGGGACATCCAAAGCGAGATAACTGTGCGGTTCCCATCTCACCGCCAATGGTGCTCAGAAAGGAACAAATTGAAATGGTCAAAACATACCGTTGTGACAGTCTTCCAGCTCGTCACTGGGTTGCCTACACACCCAATAGTCGTGGCACTCGGTGGCTCACTGCTCGGTGCGGAAATGCTTGGTGAAGGTTCGCCGGTTGGGTAGCCGCCGCCAGACGAGCTGCCTGGGCATCCGGTGACTGTTGGAGCGCAACTTGTGACGGTCTCATATGCTGTGGTGTAGACAGTGCTGGTTGAGCCACCAACGGCCAGGGCGTTATAAGCCACAGGAGTAGCGACAGAGCAGACATAGTTGGTCGTCGTGACGATGTACGACTAATTACCAATAGTGAGCATCTAATTTTACAAGAGGCGCAGATATATGGAGGCACTTACAGACACAAGAGTTGTTGTGGTCAACTCGGTTGCCCTTGTCTCATGTCAGCACACTTGATTCCACGAAAAGGCCACAACCGCCATCATCGAGGATGCAGCCGTGTCTCAATATATTACAGGATAAGTCCTGCTTTGCCCAAAACTGCACCTCAAGTAATTACTTACGTGACAGTTGCGTTCTGGTAGGCCGTTTCTGTCGTCTTCTCGGTTGTCTTATCCTCCTCCGTGCTAATGACGGTAGAGGTCTGCCATGAGGTCAGAGTTTGGTTGCTTGATCCCCCTGCTTCCGTGACGGTGGTCGTCCTCCAAGAGGTCACAATATAAGCGCTGGAATCCCCATAAACTGGCGCGCCGGTGGTTTCTGTAACAGTCTCGTACACAGTGGTGGGTTCCGCATAAGTCAGGGTCTCCGTGATTGTCTTCCAACACCAATCGGCGCAAATGCTCGATGTAGTGCCGTTTGGGTATGTAGCAGCTGCAGCAAAAGCCCCCGACCCAAGCGCCGCAACGGCCCATGGCCCGTAGAAAGATACCATCTTTCAAGATAGCGAGTGCGACAACTGCCGAATCCGCCCAAAGCGCAAACGAAGGTTGGGTAGGTCGGCGCAAAAACGAAAGAGTTGCAGAAAGACGAGTCTGCTGTCAAGTACGACGATTTGTGAGGAATATGAGCAACAGTGTGGTCGGTGGAGAGAGAGGTACCTGCCGATCATATGTGGATCGGCCAGGGTATTGAAGGGCAAAGAGGGCTTGACCGGACAACACAGCTTCCAGTACCACCCCGGTGGGAGGGCCAACGGCAAAGTCGCAGGTCAACCGAGATTGCCTTGATCTTGGCCTGGCTTTGACACCACTGAACAGGACGGGTGGTCTTGTGTCAAGACGCTCCCCAGGGTTTCCTCGTTAGAGAGCGTTGAAATTCCTCCGATGGCACAGTCTCAAGGCTACACGCGAGGCGTGAGTAGTCCCGGCCACGACTGAGCGAACACGAACAATCTCCTGCAAGCACTCGCGATGGGTATCAGGGACAGAAAAGAGAATTGACGGCTGCCGGGATCTAAGGAAGCTACAGTACAAATGCCTGGGAACCTGCAAGTATAATGCATGCAAGGCAGAGCTGCACAAATCGGGCTCTGCAGGGTGGAGGCCACTAGGCCTGGTTTGTCCAGAAGTGACAACGAAGACGAGCCCAGAATTCCGGATGTACCTCGTGGATGGGACCGATGATGGCGGGATTCTATACCCTGTACCACCAGGAGCCAAGATTCGAGACCGCTGGAGCTGACGACTGGCGTCGTCGAGAACTGGGTGTGGATTTGATCGGTGGGCAGAAATAGTCACGATAACATAAGCTGATGGTGGGCGAAGCTCGTGGCATTCCCAGTATCACTCGTACGAACTTGTGAGGGCTCGAAAACGGTCCACCGAATCGTCCGCCGCGAGCAAGATTACAGCATCACGCTGGATGTTGAACTACCAGAGGCTCATGCTCGTAATCACGACGGGGCAGAGGATGTTGGCGAGAATAAAATCTCTTCAGATTATCAGGCCGACATGACAGGCTTGTGTCCTGCGATCCAGATGGTGGAGAATTGTCCGAATGTTGTTCCTCCCTCCAGCCCTCTGGTTCCAACTGAGTGAGGTTGCAGCAAGGCTGCAATGGATGGGGCAGATGGGGGTGGGAAGAGGCGACGAGATCGGCGGAGAGGGAGCTACCCCTGTCGACAGCTCAGGGACAGGGACAGGGGCCAGGGGCCAGGGGCCACGGTGACAATGATCAGGGATCAGGGACTACGGCAAAGTCAGCAGGTGGGGAAGCCATTGGAACCAGGCTTCCACGACGGGCCCGTCCAAGCCGCTCAAAGGCTTTCCGTGGCCGAAGGTGTGGATAGATGGGCCGAAGAGCTGAGCTTAGCTCTCACCAGATCCATCGTGGACCACAATCACCGCTGCTTGGATGACTCGCTCATGGATTCAGAGGTTGGCTGAAATTGTCAGACTCAGCCATCCAACAAAATTTGGTGGGAATGTGCGAGAATCATACAGCCAACTGAAACTCGGGGTAAGGACAGGTCTCGGCTGTTGGTACGTTGCTTTGCTAGTAGCTCTTTGGCAGGTGGACCAGAGCTGCGAATCGATGATCCCACAACTCTTACCAAATTTTTTTTTTGGACGGATGGAGGTCGGTTCGCGCGGAGACGGTTGGGAAAGAAGGATGATACTTCTATGCGCCGGATGTCACTCTTCCTGCCATCCAGCCGGCTTGGGAAACCTGGGGAAGCTGTGTTGTTGATCCATCACCGATCGGAACCGGGCTTCGATTGATTACAGTCTCACACGACAGAAAACCACTTCGAACGCTGTCGTCGAAATGGGAGTCTTTCCGGTGGGTTCGTGATACCAAGGAGCCTCGCGAGGAGCCGACTTGGGCAACCTCAAGGTGGTGTGGCACGGCAAGACATGGGATGGCTGGGCCGATCAACAATAGTCCGGTCTAGTGCTCACTGTCCAAGTATGTAGGAGCTGGGGTTGCACGACTGTAAGCCGGCTTCTGCGTGCGTGTAACCGGATTGGCCGCCTTGCCAGGTCGCGTAGCGTAGGAGCTGCTCCGGACCTTTGGCACCGGGCACGTGAAGAGGGGACCTGGGTGGTGGCAACATCATCGGAAGTGTGCCGGTGTCCCTGCAGACGAGCATAGCATGGGGCCGTCCAAGGCGAATGTCGAAGTAGCCGGAACGACACGGGATATAACGCAGACATGATGAGCGTGAGGGTGTCACGGTAACAGCACTCGAGCGTGCCGCGCTGGTCGTGTTCCCTTGCAGGGCCCGTCCCTCCATCGTGTCTGCAGGTGTTTCCCCTCCCGGCGGCCTGGGCAGTTGTTCCAGGGCTGGCTCCTCGGTAGGCACCGAATGAGCAGACGGCGGGAGCGGGTGATGTCGTAAAATTCGACGAGAGGACAAGAGGGGAGGGGGGAGGGGGTGGGGTGGGGTGGGAAGAAAAGGTCAGGACATTGGGTGTCCAATATTGGATGCGGTTATGCAGTTGGTGGTTGAAAGTGGACCGTTGGGACTAAGATCGGTTAGATCCAATCGATAAGAGAGCTTAGTTTAGTGTGTGCTCCCCCACTCCCCACCTTCCCAACCTGCATACTCCCCACCCCGTCACTCCACACCTCAAGCCTCGAGGTGTTCGGACGGAAGGTCGGTAAGATCCACACTACCCACACCCTCAACGGCGGGAGCCAACGACATGAACCCGACACGAGTGCGCTACTGTGGTGCAGGGTACTACGTACAGCACATCATGCTTTGCCTGGACCTTTGGGTAGCGGGCTATTAGGCACAGCACTGCACTCGGCCCTGCAGTGGCCTTGCTTCTTTGCATTGTGCCAAACTTGTCAGTTCGTATTATACCACGTAACAAGTCATCTGTGAAACCTGACCGTACATGTTAGTACATACGTACACGCGTGTGGCATTCTCGAATCAAGGCTTTTGGCCCAAACACCGATCCAAACAAAGATTTGCAATGACACAGACACTTCCGACCCAGCAACCCACGCAGCCCGCTTTTCTGGCAGGTGGGGCTTGAGGGATTCTGCGCTAATGCAAAAAGGCTGTAAGGTTGCAAAGTACCGCGGTATTCTTGTCCCGATTGTTTTCTACCTTTCGCCCAACCACCCAGCCCGTGCCAGTTCCCTGCACAATGCTGCCTTCGCAACGTAACAGTGGACTCGACACTTTCAATATCTCGGCTGGTCACACCACTCACTCTAAGGGTATGTCCAGTTCATGTGGCGATTGTGAAATTCGCGCCCTGGCCCTGGAGCCCGGAAGCCCGGCAGTGTTAGTCTACGCAGTCAGGCAGTCAGGCTGCTTTCGCGTAGACAACCATCTGTCCTGTTCTTGGGCGGACGAGGTAGCCTGATGATGACTGTCTCTTCCATGTCTTCGTCAGGGTATCATATGGATATTTGATCCACTCAGCCATTGGCGGTGCAGAGGATGATTCGAATCCATGTTCCATCCTGTCTCTGAAGATGATTCGGAGGATTGTGCGTTGCTTTCCAGCACGCGAGTCAGCTTACAAGCTCGACAGGCTCAGCCTGCCGCCTGTTGTATGCTAGCTTCCCAAGGCCGTGGCTTACGTTTGGATAGCGCCCATCCAGTTAATCCTACGGGCACGCTTCGGGCCATACTCAGCCTGCTTCCCAAAAATCTAGAAGCAACCTTGTCCAGATTCATGGTTTAGTGGCTGTCCACTTTGAAGCCTTGCCGTGGCCGTGGCGGCACGGGACCATGTAGGGCCGGAATAGAGATTGGAATATGTCTGGTCATGCCTCCTCAGTTACCCGACATGTCTTGGCTGGCGGCGACAGACACAAGCGTGAGAGACCCGACTACACCGCGGCTTATTGTTGCTTCATCCACAGCCTTGCTAGACAATACAAGAGCTTAATGACATCTGTCGTGAGCTAGTACGGGCTCGGAGAACCAAACGCTGTGCCTGGCCTGAAGTTTGTCTCGCCGAGCAGAACAAGGTGAAAGTGAACAGCTCAATCGGCTCCGATCCAAGATGAGTATCAATAGACAGACATCATCAGGCGACATTGTAAAGCACGAGGCTCTGGGAGGGGCAAAGGCGAACCGCCTGATGTTCTCTGACCAAGAAGACCAGAAAGGGATTGACATACCACGGGCACCCTCACCGGCTTTACCGGCAGGGATCGTCTGTGCACGGGCAGGCCGGGCGAAGAAGGGAATGTCCCTGCACCGCTCTTCAGCCGCAGAACCCTTCCGTCTTCTCGACATATTCGCACTAGTGCTGTACTCTACTGCCCCTGTGCGGCGCAGCACCAACCGCGAAGGACTTCGGCCATCCACCCACATCAAGCGTGCAACCTCAGTGCTCGTCTGCTCCACAAAAGACCCAATCAGCAAGACATGTCTTTCTCGCGCATGCAGGATGCAGAACCCCCCCATCGGCTCACCCCTTCCAAGGCTAACTGATCCGCCTTCGCCACCTTGAGTGAGTGTCGAGGCTCAGTCTGGACCATGGGCACCCTTCCGCTTACGGGCCATTCTGGGAAGTGCGCGTGGTGCGCCCGGAGAGGGGCACCACGCCTTGGTTCGTAGATCTACGGAGGTGCTGTTCGGGGAGCATGTGTATCAGTGAAGCGGTCCGCCTTGCAGTCCCATCTACCCTTCCCGTGCGGTCAGGTCGTGAACCCTGCGAGACAATTCGGAGAGTCGACAGTACAGCTCCCAAACAATACCCTGGCCAACCTATCGTACCCGTCTTCTAGATTTTGTGAGCCTTAACTCCATCTTGAGAATCAGTGCCTCACCTCGGGCTTGTTCCCGTACCTGGATCATTTGGAATAATTTGGTAAGCCGTGTCCCGTCTCTTCGCTTGCATCATTCCACCCTTCTGGTTCCAAGATCTGGATCCCATCTCGAGACAAAGACTGGATCCGGGTCTCGTCCAAATGCGGGTTCTCGTCGGTCCCATGCTGTCCGTCTGTGGCTGCGTGCCTCGTCTTTCTTTGTGTATCTAACGTCAACAACAGCTCTCGGCGGCTCCCAGTTCCGCATTCCAGCAGCCCACGAGGCAACGGATTCGTCTTTGTTCAACTCTGAGGACATGGTCAACCTGTGATCCTCCCAGAACAACATTCGTCCTGCGATGATGTGTACCTAGGAGCGTTTCTCAAGCAGACATTACATTTTCCTGTTCTTGTTGTTCCAGAGATCTGAGTAGAAGTCTGAAACCCGGCCCGTCTACGTTCTCTTTGGCCGCTCAGCATATCAGGCTCAATGATGCGGTCACTTTCAGTAGCTGCGGGCCTTGTGTCCGTAGCGATGGCCCAACAGTCCGGATGGCAGAGCGATCAGGTTAATGCGACCATGTGCATGTGGCAACAACCAAGAGGTATGTGCAGCCACTACACAAGGGGAACCGTGAACTGACAATCGCAGCTGCTGTTCTAAAAGATACAGTCTACATCGACGGCGGCTATCTGACCTGGATTCCAGGCATGGCTGATGGGTCCTACGGCGCGGCAACGCAGGATGGTAGGTCGGCGACTGGCCACTTCTCGTGCGTTCGGTGTTTCTAACGAGATCCAAAAGACAACCCGCTGGGAATTGTTTATACTCTGAATTTCAGCAGGCCCTTCAACATGAGCCAAAATATCAGCGACGTCTTCGGCCAGAGCCCCAAAGTAGTAGGTGCTGCGAGCAATCTCGCCCCTAACTATTTTGATGGAGCGCTACTCGCGAATGATCACCAGTTCTTCATGTACGGAGGATTGTTGAGGCAGACCGACAAATATCCCGACCCGGACGCGAACGAGGTCATGGAGTATCAGCAGTCTAGCTACGGTGTTGACAAGAAAGTCACGCCAGGTTACATCAACACCGATCTGCCCGACGGCCTGACCAGATACCTCGCCTTCGGAGGCGCTGCTAACGCCCCATCCGAGAACAAGGCATTCTACTTCTCGGGGCTTCACGCCCCCGAGTGGGGTCCTATATATTCACCGAGCTACAACGACTCGCTGACAGCCATCAACGTCTCCAATACCTTGATCACTCTTGACATGTCGACGCAAAACGAAGAGCAATGGAGCAATGTGACCTTGCCCGACAGCATCTCGGGCCGCGCGAACCCAGAGCTCGTCTGGGTTCCAGTCGGCGCACAAGGGATTTTGGTTGCGGTGGGCGGCGTAGTCGACCCTGAATTCGTCAGCTCTGCCCACATTTCAGCCAACGTTACTGGAAGTGTAGGTACAGCCCATCCCCATGGCCGTTTCTTTATGGCATATTGAGACTTTCGCAGGAGAATGTAAGCCCTTCATTCATGTCAAACATCGACATATACGATATCGCAAGCGGCGAGTGGTACACACAGCCCACAGTTGGCGGGCCTTCGCAGCTCGCAAGAGGCTGTGTTGTTATGCAGCCAGCTCAAGACTACTCAAGTTTTAACATTTACTACTACGGTGGCTATGACGGGCTTCATCACACCGATGCATCGGACTTCAAAGACGACGTTTGGATCCTGTCACTGCCTTCTTTCATGTGGATGAAGGTCGCCTCTGGACGGTCTGGCTACGGGCGCGCAGGCCATAAATGCTTCATGCCGTACCCAGACCAGATGATGGTGATTGGAGGCTATCCGGCGCAGCCCGGCTCGTCGACCAGTTGCGTTAGGGGTGGCATGATCCAGTTATTCAACTTGAGCTCGTCCAAGTGGATCGATAGATACGACCCAACCATCTGGTCCGACTACCACGTCCCTGAGATGATCTATGCAATGATCGGCGGCGACGAGCGAGGCGGTGCGACCGAGATCACCCCTGGGCCCACGGGCTGGGCAACTTCGGCCCTGCAAGGCGTCTTTGCGTCTTCATATCCTACCTCTAAACTCTCGACATACTATCCGTACGCCCCAGCTGCCACGAGCGGGTCAAGTCTGCCGACTTCCAGCGCCCAATCAGGCGGTGGTGTTCCAGGCTTCCTGCCCCCACTGCTTGGTGTCATACTGGGCCTGATCTTACTCACGTCTATCGGCCTGGGCTTCTTGTTCTGGCGGCGGCGCAAGTACTTGAAGAAGAATGGCGGCATGAGCGAGATGACCGATGAGAATGGCCACCGTATCATGTCTTGGATTCGCGGTCAACCCACAGACACAAAGGCACCCACGCTCACTACTAGCGACGACGTGCCTCACAGCCCAGACCCAGAGCGCGCTGCATTATACGCCCCTCATCCGCACCAGCAGCACCTTCAAGAGCAGCTCATGCGCCATGAGATGGGCGACACTCAAGTCGCCGAGCTGATGGGTAAGCCACTCCACCCGTAGAAACCGGGCTTGTGCCAGAATATACAGTACTAATTGCTTGTAGACACCTCGCCCCGTGCAGAACTCTCAGACACGGCCCTCACGCCAGTGGATATCATCAGCAAACACACACACTTCGGCTCAGCCGGGGGCAGCAGCAGTCCGCTGGGCAACCCATCGTTCCAGTACTCGTCCATAGCCGCGACAGACCACGCGAGCATGGTAAGCAGCAACTCCGCCGCAGGAGGTGCCATGCATGCAGGGCCCTCCTCGAGGAACCCTCCCCCAGCACAACCCTTCATCCCCGAGCAGCAGGTGCGCCCGGACTCACCTGCGCTGCCAGCCTCCTCCCCCTATGACAATGAACACACCCCCACCGCCGGAAAGCCACTCCCGGCCCCAAGCTCCAACGTCGCCGCCGCGTCGGGGGATCAGGAGTCTCCGCGGGGGGAATCAGGGGTATCGGCGTTTAGCGAGCGAGACCGGTCCCACCTGAGGAACATCAGCGACCCGGCGACGGTCAGCACCATGGACGGGACGCTCGTCGGCTCGCCGCGCCTGGGTCCACAGCAGACCCCCCGCATGGCGAGCCCGCCGATAATGGAGGAGGGCACGCTCAACCCTCTTCGCAGCAACCCGGCACCGGGCACGCCCCCGGCCGTTATTAGCCCGCCAACGGCCGGCGAGACCGACGCGGAAGACTACGTCAGCGCGAGGGGCAGCAGCGGGCCGGTGAGCCCGCTGAACCCCCCTCCCGGGCCATCGGTCCCTCGTTCCAGTAACAGCCCGGCTCCGAGTAGGAAGAGTATCTTCCGAGAATCGATGGAGGACATGGGAGGGTCGAAATGAAAAGGCAGGCACGGGGACTAGTGTGTGGTAGGATGACTGGCCGTGAATAGATGCATGGAGTTCCTGTGGGTATAGTATGTTTTCTAGGCTATTATTTGATGTACATAGCAAGCTGGCGAGCCTCTACTTTCGGTGTTACCGCACTTGGTGACCAAAAAGGAGTCATCAAAGCCACACATCGAAAGAACCAGCGTTCGACGAGGCTTCTTTCCCCGTCATTATCATGTGCTTTTGTACTGTGCTCGTAGGACTCGTTGTTGAGCACAAAAAGCAACCCCCAGATGATTTAATAGGGTAATACCATCTTTAGATCAGATACACACGCCCAAATCTGTTTCTGCCGTTTACCTTGGCTGTCGTTACACTCCGGATCTTCTTGTGACCGCAACATTGAATATCACTCCTGAGTCCTTGCATCTGGATGCAACGGCATGGTCAGTATGTCTGATCACCTCCTCTCCGTATCCGCCCGTGGCACAGCGCGACGCAGGTCGGACGGACCCTCCATTCCTAGTTCCCATGTGAGGCCCGGCGCTACGACCGTGATCAGCACCATCGTGTCTTACCACCACGCTTCCCGACCGGAGACTGTACGCGGAGCTGTTGGTGCCATTACGCGAGGGAACAAACCAACTCGACCTTGGACACGGATGCTTACTGCGCCCGCTGAGAGTTAGTAAATTTGTGTTCCCGGTAAATAGCACACATCATCGACGTGGCAGGACGGGACGTCAACTGGCCAGGCGGCCGGGGAAAGCCAGGCCATTGACTCCCTTCCGAGACTTTATGAGACGGGATCTTCTGAATGACTCATGTAGTTGCGAATTTTAATTCTTGTACTAGTAGGTTTGAACGGCGAGGCAGCATGATTGGGGATAACCGGCCGTGTTTCGACACCATCTGGGAGCTGGTGTAATTGATCTACCAAGCGTGCATAAGGGAAATATGTACTTGAGTATTGTGACAAGCTCGTCACTTGAGAGGGCTGTGCGGATAGTTGTTGATTACGATATCTAAATTAAACTTGTTTTACATCTCATAGTGTAGCACTCTAGGGAAGTGTTCCATCCTTCTATGCTGTGAGCTGTCCTCACAGCGCACGCTGCCTTCTCAGCAAGTCTAGGTCTCTGGTCGACCCTGGCTCACCGGCCTCGACCGCCAAAGGTGCCCCTATAGGCAGCTACTCCAGCCCGCCGGGTGTCTTCTCTAAATCTCAAGTCCTAACGCCAAGCCGATGCATTGTGTGGAGGACTCTCGCCACTCTCCGCGTCCATCAATCTATCGTCATCTCAAAACGCAATCACGGTCGAATCGTGCTTAGACAGACCGACCTTGTGATTTCCTCCTCCTGTTGTAATCCCTCGTCTCTTCCAGCTCCTTGGTGATGTATTTGTTGAACTCATCCGGGTTGTCTAGGTATAGGTGGTGGCCGGCCTTCCGTACGACAATCACCCTTGCGCTTCCGTTTTCGTCTCTCCTCTCCTGCTCCGTGCCTTCCATCAATGCCTTCTCGACTCTGGCCTTGATCTTCTCCTCCGCGGCGAAGCCACCAGCCACGTCCATCCAGTCCCCGTCTCCGTACATCAGGACGATGGGAAATCCAGTCTCGCGCTTAGCTGCCTGACCTTCGGAGGCGGGTTGTAGAACCTGGCGACCAACCTCGTCAATTCGGTTGATGAGTGGGTTTCGTGCGTATGCACCGGGCGCGAGAATATATGTCAGAGCAAATTCACCACTGCCCTTCTGCCGGAACAAATTATACGAGTACTCGTGGAGAGTTGTGGCCTCCTCGGGAGGCAAATGGTTGAAACGGCGCGATGTCCAGCCGGAAACGAAGCGAGGGCCGAGGGGACCACCCATGCGGACGATGCTGAATGGCGAGACGGCGTTGGTGTCCCAAAGCCATACAAGCCAGCCAGGAAGTTGCCTCCGTGGGGGCTTGGGTGCCTGCTTGGTCTTGTTGCTGCCGACACTCACATCCGTTGTCTTGACGTTGCTCTCCTGCTGGACGATGCTTTCCTGGCTCTGGGTGAACTCTTGCGCCAGTGTTGAGTCTTGCGGTTCGGGCAGCTCAGCACTTGTCGCATTGGGGTCTTCAGGGACGCCGACGGGCGAGGCGAGAATTAATTTGTTCAGGTGACCGGGATACTTGAGCGCATAAGCCGTGGCCAGATAGCCTCCGAGCGAGTGGCCCAAAAGCGTGAACTTCTCGATCTTGCGGATCTTGCGCCACTCCTCGAGCGCGTCGACGAAGAAGCTCTCAGCCTCCTCTATCTTTTCTGCTGGGTCCTTTGCCCTGATTCGGAAAGCTGGCCGCGAAGAGTTTCCCATGCCTAACATGTCCAGAGCATACAAGCGCCATCCCTTGACTCGTGTGAGGGGCTCGAAGTTCTTGTAGAAGAAGCCCAGACCAGCGCCGTAGCCGTGGAGCATGACAAGAGTCTCATCTGGCGACTCACCGAGGCGTTCGACTGAGTACTCGTTCAAAGCCCTGTTCTTGCCGGACAGGGCGACCATGGTAGACCGCCATACCCGTGGGCCGTAGGGATCGGATTTGGAGATGGCACCTTCGGGGTTGGTGGAGTCGGAAATGGCCTCCCTCAGGTAGGGGACATAATTCAGGACATTGCGCTCAGATGCGGCGGGCGAGAGGTTTGCCCACTGGTTTGAGAAAGTAAGTGTCAGAGTCGCTCACAAGTGATGTGATGGGCCTCGGGGCTGCATGGTCGGAGGCGCAGGAAAGACACGTCAACTCACCCACTGGTAGGCAGCCTCTTTATAACCTAAGGGGAAATACGTCGACATTCGCTGCTGACCACGCTGTTCTTCCTGATTCCTAGACTTTGAGCCAGACCTAGAGGAGTCCCTGGAGGACGATGGTGTTTCGGGACCAGAGGGGCGAGAAGAGGTGGAGGCGGGGGCGGCGACTTCGGGTTGTGGGAAATGTTGAGGGTGTTGAGGAAGGACTGCGGCGGTAGACATGGTGCCGAGACTAACAATGCGGCAGCGGGGAGAAGCGGTGTTGCTGTTACTGCAGCGGGTAAGGTGGGATGATGCAAGTGGGCGTCTCGTGGCAAGGAATCTTAGGGATGCGATAGATCTTGGTGTGGATATAGGAACAATTGCTCTGGCGGCCAACATATCTCGCCCTCCTGTTAGGCAGGGAAGGGGCGAGACCTATTCTTATTAATAACTTGGAACGTCGAGGCTTTGCAAGTGTTTGAACTGACTGTCATGAGCCAATCTGTCCCTTTGGTTCAGCTGCGGCATCATTGTCCTGCACCTGGGACGGAGTTAAGGAGCAACACGGGCCTCAGGCACTGCTGAATGCCTGCGGAAATGGCAATGACGCTCTGATTTGTTTGCGAGTCCGAAGACAGACATCGGCCCCCCCAGCCAATGGCCGTCATGACTTGGGTCCTTTGCGGCGTGGAATTGCTGAGTCGGCCTTCAGAATCCGCCCGTACTCCGACTCCCATGGGACATCAGTCCGGGCTCTTGTTCCCGCTAACTCCAGGTCGTATTGCGTGCAGGAAGCCGATGACGCAGTCGACCCCTGGTGGGAAACTAATAAGACCACCGTGGGTGGGCCTAGCCTTTTGGAAGAGCTCAAGCCAGGCTGCCAGGCCCCACCTGACAGGTCGAAAGCTCGGTTCTATCCGTTGTTGAGCTGGGGCCAAGCCATGCGATGCCCATCCCACTTCTACAGCTACTGCTGTTGTGCTGCGCGCGAGTGCCGTGCCACCCTAGAACCGACTACACGCGATCGACCAGCACCACAGCTCTACCAAGAAGAGCCACCTCGCAGGCCCTCCAGCTCAGCGGGAGCCCTGCTGCGTGTTGTTTGCGCACGACTTGAGTGCATATGCGAATGTTCAGACCGCACGAGAGAGCACCGATCCGTCCTGCGTGCATGCAGCTGGCTGCCCAGCCTGACCGCCGCGCACTGCCCTGCCCATCTCCCTTCCACTTGCGACACCTCGCTTCCGTCGCCTCGTCCCACCGCAGCCACACTCGGTAACCGCAGCCATGCCTGACGACCTCGACTCGATAGTCAAGGGCACCGCCGCCCCGCCCGCCGAGAAGGCCGCCGAGAAGGTTGCCAGCACCTCCGGCGTCACCCCTCCAAGCGGCAAGCCCGGCGACCCCCTCAGCCATGCGCCCTCCTCTCCTTCGATGATCTACCTCAATCTGCTCATCCTCGAGGCCTCGCTGCGTGCGCAGTACCTCGAGCTACGCGCCCGCAGGCGACACCACACCTTCTTCCTCTCCATACTCAGCGTCTGGGTCGTGGGTTTCGGCTATGCCCTGTTCTTCGCCCCGAGGGAGGATGGCAGAGGGGTTGGTGGCTCAGTTTATTGGGGCGTCGAGATGATCGAGAAACTGTGTTTCATGGGAGGCGTCATCACTGCCGCCCTCGTCTGGGCCACGGGCATATGGGAGCGTGGGGTGAGGTGGCCCAGAAGGTGGTTTGCCATCACCAACCGCGGCATCAGGGCTTTCAATCTCAAGCTTGTGCTCGTCAAGAGGTCATGGTACGCCGAAGCGCTGTCCACGTTAGGCTGGTTTCTGACCTACGGCCTGTTCTCCCACACCGCTGGGTCCTCGTACCAGTTTGTCGACCCCGCGATACTTCGAGAGGTGGACAAGGAGCTGGACCTCGCAGGCAAAGGGCACCCTATCCTGCCCTCCGTGAGCAGTGACGAGGAGAAGGCCGGGCGCGAAGAGGACCTCGCCCCCGGCGGAGACTACGTGAAGCTCCTACTGCTGGCGAAGCCCTTCTCGCCTACGTTCCGCGAGAACTGGGAGCTGTACAGGACCGAATACTGGGACCGGGAGAACGAGAGACGGGCACTTTTCCGCACCAAGCTTCAGGAGAGAGACCGCCGCCTGCGGAAGGAGCAGTTTGGCTGGTTGTGGTGGGCACCGTGGGCGAAGCCGGCACCGATCATCGAGAAGCCACATCACACGCACAACGAGAAGGCACACCACCGGAGGCTCTCGGTGGTTGAAAAGGAAGGCAAGCGATCACGGAGTGGAAGCGTCCGCCGGGGCAGCATCTCTGGCCACTCCAGTCGGAGCCCGACACCGACATTGGAGGTCAAGGAAGGAAGTGCCAGCAGAAGGTCTTCAGATGCCTCTCAGAAGAGGAAGAAGGCCCTGTCTTCCTCTGGATCCAAGTCTGGGAAGAGGCCGGGCGTGGAATCCCGATCTGTGACGCCGGAGTTCTTGTCACCACTAGCTCGAGAAAGCAGTGTCAGCGGGTTGACACCAACAGGGTCGGGTACAACTGGTGACCGACGGGCCAAGTCAGCGTCGGATCCAGCCTAAATTGGACGGCTCGAACTGTACTGGTGACAGGGGTGTAAGAGGCACAGTTATCGTGTAGACTATTGTTAGATTAGACCCGCCAGATCCTGCAGGTGCTTGGCCGCTTTGGCAATATGAATATCGACACCAAGTTGGCACTTCAAGTCCTCCCAGATCCTTTTGTTGTATTGTCCTGCATTTGACAATATTGATGTGACCAATAGCTATGATGCAGGTAGGTATTGTGCTAAAGCATGTGTTAAGAGGCGAAGCCATTGTGCTTAGGTACCTAGGTATTCTAACACGCACCCGGCCTGCCTTAAGGATTTGCGCATGGGCCCTGGTAGGCTCCAAAATCCCCTGGTTCTCCAGTGGCTGATCTCCCGCCCCACATTAGATGGCTACCCAAGGTACCTAGGTAGGCAGTGGACTAAACGCAACTTAGCGGGCAGGTGCAGGTGCAGGTGCCTAGGAGTAACAACGTCTCACATTACTCTTTAAATGTTTGTGCTCACTTGATCCCTCGCCCACTTGACAAAGACACAGACAGACACATTGTCCTCGACCATCGCCACAACGGAATAGGCATATTTCTAAAACCGTCAACAGCCAGATTGGAGCAGGCGTACTTTCTGTCCGGTCTGGTCCGTTGTTCTTTGGGTCGTCATAACAACAATTGCCCTCTCACTTCTCCCACCTCCCACCATCTCGCCTTCAGCACCTGGCCTTAACCCGCCACTTCCTCCCAATCGGGAGATCTACCATCATGCAGTCTTCAAAGGCTCAACACCCGCAGCCATACCCGCTGACCGAGGGCGTCGTCCGCACGGCATCCTTTACCAACCGGCCTCCAAGCCCACCATACCTCCACATCCCCACTCCACTGAGGGAACTCCATAGCACGTCTCTCACTCTGACCCCATCCTACGCCTCCGTTGACCCTCACAATCTGACTCCCGAGGACCTGCGAATCATCACCGGCGGAAGAGTCCAGGAAGCTTCTGACAATTACAAAACCACGTGGAGATATGAAGACCGGCGCAAGGCCCAACCTATTCTGGACTTCCTCTACCTCGGCCCCCTCGCCGTGGTTCGGGACCATGACTTCCTCAGGCAACAAGGCATCACTATGCTTCTTGCGGTGCGCGATGCGTCCATGTCACACCTGCGCCTCCTCGCCGTAGAAAAGGCCGCCGCGGAGCTGAATTTGCAGAGCGAGTATGTCGACGTGTCTAGCCGGAACCAGCTCATTCACGACTTCCCCCTCATCATCACCAAAATCAACGACCACCTCCTGCGCGTGTACAAGAGCCAGCTACGGACTGTTAATGACGCCGGTAACGCGGCCATTGACACCTCCACCTTCAGGCGGGGCAAGGTGCTCGTCTTCTGCGAGACTGGCAACGAGCGGTCTGCAGTGGTGGTGGCCGCCTACATGATGGCCATCTATGGGACAGACATGGTCAACACTGTTCAATTCATCTCTGCACAGCGCTTCTGCGCCACCTTTGACGAGGAAATGAAATATCTGCTGCGGTCGTTCGGGGACATCCTTGAGGCCCAAAGAATGGTCTCGACGGGAGCCCGCCTGGCAGAAAACCACCAGACTATCACTGCGCCTTCTGTTTTGTTCAGCGGCGCGGCGGTTCCAGCGCCAATGAGTAGGAAACGATGCATCGGTGATACCATGGATGAGGGCGATCTAGAGGAAGACTCTTTAATGGATCATGATCGCTATGAAGACAGGGCTGATTTCACGCCGTACAGGCAGAATTAGGGCCCTTCGAGGCAGCCGCCGGTTCATCTGGCAGATCCTTCAAGACTCCGGAGCATTCCATGATCCAGAAACGGCATGTGTTTTCGACTATGTGGAATGGATCGTTTGGGTTGGGGTCTCCTAATTCCATGCGATTATGAATGGAAACAAAGGCATCATCAGGGGCTGTTCACGCTGTTTTCATCTTGATTAGGGTTTATGGAAATCTTGGTTTGCTAGGCGTTGGCTGGAAACTTCACTGATACCCCATTCTCGTGGCATGATGGGTGGGCGTTCTTAGGCGAGAGATCTTGACGAGGCATGGAGGAAGAAGCCCGCTTGGACTGCGGCACAGGGTCGATATGCATCAAATACACAGTAACGGAGTATAGATAGAGCTCAGATCAAAGAGCTGCTGCATATTGAGTAAGCTGCCTCCATGGGTCGAACAATCCAACACACTTTCATGCCATCTGCCATTCATCCACTTTAGGAATCGAGATACGTACTGAGGAGTTACAATGGCCCATGTCTCTTCAGCTCACTTCTCTCTCCCCCCCCCCCTCCCATTCACCCGAGTTGCTATATTTACCATGACTTCACAAGCAGACAGCTCGATATGATCTTCTAGGCATTGGTGAAAGACGAAATGTATGTAGAGCACTCGACTTGTAGCTAAAGTGAGGGAAGTGTGAAAGGCTAGGAACAAATGATAGAGACGAAATCACATCCTGGGAGACTGAAGGAATGAATTTGTGCTAGCAGATCTAAGGATGCCTTTTCAAATACTTGTAGGGCTATTTCTTTTTGTTGTACCATTAGAAACTGATCAGGGGTTTCTGGACAAGTAAATGCGGTTAATACCCAGACTCTGGAGGCCTGATTACCAGAGACGCAAAAGTAGAAGGCATTGATTGTGCCAGCCCATTGATTGGGGCTTTAAGCAGCTTCGCATGCCACGAAGCCCACCACTGCCGATCACCAGCCTGAAGGATCAAGTCATTTTCTCTGAAGGTTCTAGAAGTTCTGCAACAATATCTCTTGCTCCAGCTCCCGGTTCATGTACAAGGCATCACGAGCGTATGGTTGCTGTGACAATGTCACAGTCTCGACACATGAAATTCCACACAGCATGCTTACACTGCTTGGTCTTACTGTTTGAAAAGGTCGAGCAGCTTCCTTGCTTCATAGGAAAGGACCTCATCAATGGTTCTGACCTCTTCCAGCTGGCATTGATATGACATTTGGTGGTCTATGGTCACCCCAACACTCGTCCACCTCGCTCACATCGGCCCCAGGAATACCACTTGACCTGGCGCTTTTGAGCTTGCTGTGTGTGCCTAACCAGGTATCCAAGTATCAAACCAAACTTGATCCATCTATTTACGACCCCGTCAAACATCCCCGTCAACCAACCCCGACCCCGATTCCGTTGTCGACCACCCCGGCCCCCATCGCCGCCCTAGCAGCAGCAGCATTGCAGCCTCTTAAAATGGCTTTCGACGATTTGGACTCAGATTCGTCCTACGATGATGACGGGCCACAGCTCCAGCGAAGCACAACGTCCACAAGTACTATGAAACTTCGCAACACCTCGCGCCTCAAACGCCCCGCTCGTTACTGTGATGACCTCGCGCCCGTTGACCCCGGCCGCCCAGTCTTCGTCCATCCAGACCCCATCTTCAACATGGACCGCGCATACTTCGTGCAATGGCGCACGCTCGATCTCGACGAGCCCTCTCCAGGCGAGGCCAAATACAAGTTGTGGCAGGAGCAGGGCGAGCCAAGAGACGCGTTCGGTAAGCCGATGGTGCCGTCATCGCCATCGCCTGGGGAAGTCCAGGTCGCAGGTTCACCTGGCCCTAGGGTCGCTCACCTACAGCGCCAATACACCGCCGTCCGTCCCGGTTTGAAACAGTCTGTTGTCGACACCATCGAGTATCGAGACGCGTTCGAAGAGGCGTTTGAAAATAATCTGGCCGACTTTGAGGACGACAATGAGCCTCAGTCAAACGATGACAACGGATCCCGCGCCATTTATTCCCAGCTAAACTCAGAGTACAAGGTAAGAAGTCCACGCAAGCCCTGTCCTTCACAGCCCGTTAAGGTCTACTTGTGTCTGATATTGAGGGCAAGAAACTGACCATGTATTCGTGGCCCCAGGACTGGTCTGCTCTCGGAGAAAACGTACAGTGGGCCATCCTCCACGATCTGGCAAACGATCACCAAGATGGAATTGCTGCCGCAGCAAACCTGCTGGGCCTCACCCTGCCCGAGGTGATCAACTTTGTCAAATTGTACGTGCGCCAGAAGGCGCTGTGGGAGAAAGGCGAATACCAGGACGACAACGCCAACCCTTCTGGTTCGCTTTTTCAGTGCGACGGTGAGCAAGACGAGATCGTCCAGCCAGCACCGCAGGCCGAGGCGGACCAAATCATGCAAGACGTTGAAGCTGACCGCCGACAAATTGCGGCTGGAGCTACTCAAATGACCGCCGATGCTGGAGTTGGCCCACAAAGCCTCGAAGGAGTTTGTGACATTTGGCACGAGTCCGAGCCCGAGCTTTTCCTGGAGACAGACAACAAGGTCGCAGCTGAGAAACGCATTGGTCAGCCTGGTACTGAGAAACCAGCCGATCAGCCTGTAGTTGAGGCGGACCAAGAACAAGGTCTCCTCGGAGATATGCCACCCCTGAAGGAACTCGTCACCGACAGCTTCTCAAGGGAAGACATCACGAGTGGCCGTAGCTTCCTGGCATTCGTCGGCCTCCAGGAGAACGCCAACCGCTTTGGTGAATGGTTTGGTACAGGAACCTCGTTCCGTGAGATCCCGGGCATCTTCGACGAGAACAACGAGCTCATTTTCCCAGCCGAGGACACCAAGAAGGCACTGTACAGGGACAACGAGTTGAACTGGGAAGGAACAGTTCCACAGCCCATCGAAGACCCTGCACAGCGGGCATGGCTCATGGAGGCTCTTCCTCAGGACCCGTCGCGACACAAACTACAAATGGATTCCAAATTGCAGCAAGCCCAGGCCTTGGCTGAACGCGTCAACGGCCGCCCCAGCAAATTTTATGACAAGGATGGAAGATTTTGGGATCACATTCCCGAAGCCGAGTATGGTGGCCTGAGATATGATGAGAATGTCCAAATTGGCGCGCTTGCTGGAATTCTCGCGAACGACGAGAAAGAGGCAGAGAGTCTTGTGCAAATTGAGACAGAGCCAGGCGTCCGCGCCGGCAGCATTCTTGCCCAGCGCATCCACAAGTCCCACGAGACACATCAGAACTTTGTGCCCCAAGGTACGCTCGGCGACTTCGGCGATGATGGCGCTCGGCTGTTCAACACGAGCTCGGCTCTGCAAAATTGCCCATACATGCCTCGATTTGACAACGGCATCGCACGTCGCTTCCTTGAACTCGGCCACATGGACATTGACGAAGGTTTTAGCAGGCGCAAGAATATCCTGCCATCACACCCACTGCCCTTCCCTCAGCTACCACCTTTCCTTCAGCCTCATGGAGACATCGTACAAATAGCGGGCAAGGCCCTCCCAGTCTCTGCTTCTCTCGGACACAATAGCAGTCAGGTAACAGACAGTTACCAGATGCCACAGGCTCAGACCGCGGATACATCGATCGCCACGCCTAGCCCCAAGATAGCTCGGTCCGTCAAGACGTCGTCGAACCATGACGCTCGGGGCATGGCGGAGTACAACATACAAGACGCGGTGGTCACCGTTGGGCCCGCATCGGGCGAGGCGGTCCACAAAGCCACACAGTCCGATGCGCAAGGAACAGCCGACTCTGGTCGATTCTCCGAGAATGGTATCGAGGTCGAAAGGTTCCCGAAGTGCTTTGGTTGCTTTACGGTTAGGAGCCGGTGTGACGGTGGTCGGCCCTGCGGTGCCTGCGTCACTAGAAACAGAAAGTGTAAGGATGTCACAAAGGCGGATCTGGACAAATTTGCAGACAAGGCGGAAAGAGTGATGAAAGGTAAGGCGAAGGCAGACGCGAAGGCGGCTCATACTGAAGGACAAGACATGGTGCGAGCCGCTGCCTCAACTTCGACTGCCGCGGTTCCAGCTCCTGCAGTTTCTACTGCCACGACTATCGGAACCAAGCGGAAACATTCGGCCATTGCTGGAGACGCTTCGACGGGCGAATATGACTCCGATCTTGATCACTTGCCATCAGAGAAGGAGGATCCAAAAGACGGCGACTATGACAGCACCCCGAAGAAGAAGCGGCCAAAGAAGAGCAATGCCTCGGCTGGCAAGAAGCAAACCGCCATCAAGGGAGCACCTGCAACTTCTACTCCCACCAAGAGGGCACCGCGAGGACCGTACCGTAAGAAGACTGAAAAGTCTACTCCCAAGAGCAACGGGTCTGGTAGTCGCGCCACCAGCACGCCGACTCCACAGCCCGGTGGGAGTGCCCTTGCTGGCAGCGCCGTTGCGGTCACGTCTGCGCAGAAGAAATCAGCGAAGATTCCCGCCGCTATGCAGGATAAGTCATCCGGTTTGTCTCGGAATGCCAGTGAGGGTAGTCTCTTGGGAGCCGGAGCAGAAACATCTGTACACAACTCCGCTCAGGCAGTGAGACATGCAGGAAACAAGTTCGGGATGACGAACGTTCGGCCCGTCCCTGTCGGAAAGCGCGGCGATACGCACGCTGTCCTAAACCCGTCCATGTTTTCTCCCAGGCCTTCCGGTTTTGAAGACGCCCAGTACATCGATATACCGTTCGCCCCGGTTGTGCCACAGACACACTCGCCGGCACATAGGTTTCCTCTGGCAACGCCAATGACACCAGTTTCCAGGACGATCACCGGACTACCCGGAGCTGCACTCCACGCGTCCCCTTCCCAGGGAGCATATGCGATGCCAGCTGCTCGAAGTCATGTCATACCGCCTCGCCCGCAAACGATACCGTCAGAGAGCGATCACCTCAGCGGTGCCGAGCTGGCCAGCACCGCCTCGAGCTTGAATGCACGAATGGCTGTGCATGAAAAGCTACCGGTGACCACCGAGAGAATTTCGCTGGTGCCGCAGATTGCCCGGCCTAGCTTCAGTGGCTCCCCCGGGGCCACAGACATCTCACCAACATCACAATCAAGCGGCTCAGGCTCAACCGTGTCCATGGATTTCTTACGCATGCCTTTCAGCCCAGCGCAGGGGTCTCCCGCCTACAGCCATGGAAGTATGTCAGGCAGGCTCACACGAAGTAGTCCCACATATCACAGCATGTCGGGCTTCTCACCAAACTTTTCGGCGGGCATGGTCTCACTGGGCTCGCCAGCCGCGCCTCAGCGACAGCTGTCAGTCTCGCCACAAAATAACAGAGCTCATAGCTCAGTCAACAGCTTTCCTTCTCCCATGATAGCGGCGGATCCGGGTATCGCGGCGGCTCCTGGACTTATGTCGCCTTACGATGTGTTCCCACAGCAGCGACCTATACCTCGTCCTATCTCAAGGCTGCAGGAAGGCCGTGGCTATCCGGCACCCCAACAATCGGTGCAAACTTCACGACCGTCTGGCGTGTTTCGTGACTATCAAAGCGAGGGAGTACGGTCCGCATCGCGAGGGGCCAGCGCTTCCCCTTCGCACCAACAGCACACATTTTCCCCTCGGCCAGCAAAGAGACTGGTAGATACGTCATTGAACTTTGGCCAGCAGTCCGCTAGAAAGAAACCGAGACCATCCGATAGTCCTCTGGCTCCGCCGAGAGAGGCGAGCAGCTGGAAGGAGTTGGCGCGAACTCAGTGGGCGAGTGAGACTCAAGAGAACCAGCCAGAAACCCCCAAATATTCGGTCAAGCCGGTGTTTGGCGGTGACGCGTCATACGAGGTCTCGTTCAGCCAGTTCACAAGGATCGACGAGCAGATTGACCCAGAGCTGCAGCAGACCGCAATGGCGGAGGCGCGCAAGATAAACCACTCGTCTGCTGGCACCAGTGAGAAACATTAGACCAAAGGCGCAAATCAGTCTGAGGTGTTTACTGAGGTCTTGCTGGCCACCTCGGACTTTCGCAGCCCTTTGATGGGTGAAGATGCTTGGTCCATTCCAGAGACGAGGTTGATGTTCGGTAGTGGTTCTTTGCTGAAGACGCCTGCACGCATGGACCGACTAGTCTCTGTTCCAGGGCTTCAGGGTTATAGTTGAAGAAGCCCCAGAGTTGGGCGATCCCATCCTGCGGTGGCCCAGAAGAATGGCCATGTTTGTCAAAATTCGATCCATGCCCTTTCAATTCCGCTCTTTGCTTGATTTTTTTCGATGGATAGCCCGCAATCCAGAGCATACCCCTCGCCAAACGACTTGCGATGGCACATGTCTGATGGACATACTGCCTCAGATAGATGCAGGTCGCGTCCCGTCTTCTCACATGTCAATGGTCAGGAAGATGAGGTTGCGCGGATGCAATCAGTTGGCCAAAACGGTGGCAGGGACGGATCAGCTATCCAGAGAGGAGGTCTGAGGAGACATGTCGAAGGTCTCACAGCAGTTGAATTGAGGTTTGAGTTGAATTTTTTATTGGTGGATTGGATGAGACAGAGGTCTTGGAGATTTCATGATGGATTCTTGAAGCAAAAGCAGTGCTCACTGCAGCACAAAGACAGATGAGGATGCAAAACGTCCTTCATTAATAGACATGATACTTGTTTTTTCGTTTAGCAACTGGCTACTGGGCAAAAAGTAATGATACGTGACATACGACAAGTTTTGAGTGCAGTGAGGAACTTGACGATATGATGTATTGGTATCAGAGTGGGCATTGAAGACGACAGGGCAGGGGCAGCTTCGAAGAAAGGTCCAGCTTAGAAGCTCGACCGACCATGTTCACACTTCCGGCCCCTGCTATTCGTGCACAGACCCACTTCATGGTAATGGGAGACTGCATCCACTTATTATGCTCCCAAGCTTGCCCCAGTTGTCCACTCTGCCCAATGTAATAGCATCATTCTCCCCTGAACCGAAGCCTCGCCCTGCGATTAACCAGCCCTCTCTTTGTAAAGAGGCCATCAACATCAATCCATTATCGAATTCAAGACCTGCAAGGCTTCGCCGCTCCCCTGCCAGCTTCCACTTGCGTACTCGGACTTGGCGCAACCCTCCTACTCCACCGAACGGACATCAGAACCAACAAACGCCGCAACATCCATAGGCTTCCGCGACTGGGCCTCCGATCATGGCACCCCGGATAGAAGCTCAGGAAATCGAAACATACTGGAACATCTTCTCAGCACGCACTGGCGGCGGCCAATTCCTCACAGGAGAGCAAGCAGCGCCCGTACTCAAGAACAGCGGCCTCAATGACTCCCAACTCGAGCGGGTGTGGGACCTTGCGGATGTCGATAACGATGGCAACCTGGACTTTGAGGAGTTCTGTGTCGGCATGCGGCTGATATTCGACATCCTCAACGGCGTGCGTCTTGAGTCCAAATAAGCGGACGTTGAAGCAAGCCGAGGTTTGCTAACAATTGCTCTTAGGAATACATGGACGTACCCGCCACACTACCAGATTGGATGGTCCCGGAGTCGAAAGCACATCTCGTCCAAGCAAACCGCGCCCTCACAGGCAAGGCAGCCCAGTTTGAGCAAGTCGATGACGATCCGGATGAGCTGGGGCTGAAGGATGGCTTCGACTGGTACATTAGCCCGGCAGATAGGTCCAAGTACGAGCAGATATACCAGGAGAACCGGGACATGCGAGGGGAGATATCCTGTGAGCTGCTACGAACATACTCCCCTGCTGGCTGGGCGCGGATGAGGGGCTAACATGTGGTTATCCTCAAACAGTTGGCGCCTTACAAGACCTCTACGACAGCCTCGACGTCCCCGACACCGACATTCGCTCCGCGTGGAACCTGATCAACCCCTCCGCCGCCTCCTCCGTCAACAAGGATGCATGCATAGCATTCCTGCACATGCTTAACTACCGCCATGAGGGCTACCGCATCCCACGCACGGTGCCTGCCTCTCTCCGCGCTTCCTTCGAGCGCAATCAGATCGACTACCAGATCGACAACCAGCGCACTGCCGCGCAAAGCCGGTGGGCCGTCAAGGCCGACAACGAGACCGCTACAGGACGCAAGGCCAAATTCGGCGACCAGTACCTGACGCGGTTGGGGCGCAGCGGGTTCAAGAGCGCCGGCACCGACTTCTCCACTGAGAAGACCGACGACTGGGAGGAGGTCAGGTTGAAGAAGCAGCTGGCAGACCTGGAGGCTAAGATCGAGAAGGTCGAGTCGTCGGCTGAGATAAGGTCCAGCGGGAAGAGGGAGAGCAAGCCGGCGCTGGTGAAGAGGGAGCTGGAGCAACTTCTGGAGTACAAGCGGAAGCAGTTGCGGGATCTCGAGGAAGTCTCAAGCAAAGGAGGCGGTGGCAACAGTCTGAAAGGCATCCAGGACGACCTGCAGACGGTAAAGGAGCAGGTTGAAGGTCTGGAGACACATCTAAGATCGAGGGAACAGGTGCTGGAGCAGATCCGGCGGGAGATTGAGGACGAGAAGGCGAATCGATGAGCAGAAGTTGGAAGCGCCCTTTCACGCTGCCTATGAGCAGAAAACAACCATGGTAGAGACTGCAGTTGATACCTATTTGGATTCGTTCTAGCCACCCGGAAATTATTATCGTAAGAGAGGAGTCTACTGCGTCCTCAACATCAGCTTGCGCGAGGCCTCCCTTGCACCACAAACAAGAATAATGATCTCTGAAAATGTACAAAAGGAATCGAACACCACCCTACGCGACGCTGCCGTTGATATAACCAGGCATCCGCTGTATACCCAGTGTCTTCCCCTTTGCCAACCACACCATGACAGAAAACATCTTGACGGGACCCATCCGGCCTGCGCCCCTATTCCTCCCCACAGCGCATGCCATGATATCTACCGGCATCAGCTTCACGACCTGCGGTTCCTTGCCCTGGAGGGCGAGCTCGACGTTCTTTGCTACGCCCGCCGCCTGTGAATGGTACTGTCAGTCATCCACCCAACCGCCTGGGCCAAAATCCGAGAGACAACTCACCTGCTTCTGCGTGAACAGAAAGCCACCCCGCGGCACGCTGACGACATCCCCTAGCGCCCAGACTCCCTCCTTCTCCAGGCCCTTGACACGGTAGTACTCGTCCACGCTGACGTAGCCGTTGTCCGTCAGGTACGCCTGGTCCATCATCTCACTGTTGGCGCGCATGCCCATCGTGGGCAGGTACAGGTCCGTGGTGATGGTCTCGCCGCCCTGCAGGGCGACCTCGGTCTTGCCGTCGGGCAGCTCCTTGCTGCCGGTGACACGGGCGTCGAAGCGGACTTTGACGTGCAGCTTCTTGAGCTCGGCCAGGGCGGCGGGGCCGACCGAGTCGCCGTCGAGGAGCGAGGGCCCGCCCGACAGCAGGTGGATCTCCTTGTCCTTGCCGTACTCGCACCCGAGCTCGCCCGCGACCTCGATGCCCGTCGCCCCCGCGCCTGCGACGACGATGTGCTTCGCCTCCTTGACGCGCTCCCTGGTCGAGTCCAGGTTCGACACCGTCTCGTCGTAGCTGTCGAGGATCTTCCAGGGCACGGTGGACGTGGTGGACCGCGACCCTGTCGCGACCACGAGCTGGTCGTAGCTCAGGGAGCGCGACGAGCCCGGCAGCGACACCAGGACGGTCTTGGACCCCGTGTCGACCTTGCCGGCCGCGCCGATGATGACCTCGTAGCTCTCCTTGGGGTACCGCTCGAGGGCGGCCGACAACGGCTGGAAGAGCTGTTCGTCCGTGATCTGGCCCGGGACGATGGCGCGGACGGAAGCCATGTTCCAGTAGAAATGCGAGCTCTGTTGGGATTATGTTCTGTCAGTCGAATTGAGTCCCTAATGAGGTCCGCAGGGAGGGGTGCTCGAAGGCTGCATGTACAGCGCTCATAGTCGCCTTGGAGGCATGTGTGTTTGTTCTGTACTGTATACAGAAGGGAGTCACGATCGTCATACCTTTGACACAATTATGACCTTGACGTCAGGAATCTTCTGCTTGAGAAGGTAGTGGGCAACATGAAGGCCGCCATACGATCCCCCCAGAATCACGACTGTCTTGGCCATGTTGGGCAGATGCGCAGTTTCGATTCACTTGAACCCAGCTAGATTCGGTGAGACAAACAAGAAAAGGCTTAAGAGAATCTTCAGAAAAGTTTCTGGAGTCGATAAAAGATATGAGTCGCCGAGCAGAGGGGGAAAAAACAGAGGAAAGAGAGAGGGTCCAAATGTGAGACCCAAACACCGGAGATATGTTGGGGAAGCTCATGTGGGAACATTCCGGTAGTGTACCTTGCAGGCTGCCACCCATCCTGCGAGTCCGTGCAGAAATGGGACGAAGGCTTGGTCGTAGGGTGACAAATGGGGTCAGGGGTGCAACGGCAGGGACAGCAGGATACCTAGTTGGATGAATCAATGAGCGGAGGGTGCGAGCTCGACCTCGACCTCGGGCTGGAGAGGATGCTCAGACAGCGGGCTAGCAACGGAAACAGGGCGCTCGGTCAACAGCTAGCCGTTGGTCTCCAGCTCCCAGACCTTCCCAGGTGCTGTGAGTGGTATGCTGCTCGCCCATAGCCAGGGCGCAGGGTCATTGGGAAGAGAGCCACAAAAAGCAGTGTCAGTGAGGGTGTTCGCGACATCCCGTCAGATCATAAATAGTGCTGAACTTTCTTGTCACACCTGCAGCAGTACAGGACCAATTAGTCCAAGATATTGGCTTCCGCAGGCCCACGGGACGGATGCTGATCCCAGTCAAGCCGCCGGCTCGGTCCCGAAACACAACCGGGAACACCCCCCATCTTTATCACCGAATATCAAACCGGACGCACATACGCTTACTGTCTCCTGTGGAGTCTAGAAACTTACATGGACACGTCTGGGGGCCGGGTTAGCGGAGCGAATAGATAGGACTGTTGATGATCCTGCTCCACGGTATGCGACACGATGGATCCTTGTATCGAGTCCTTCCATCTTATGTCTCCAAATGCGAACCGATACTAGGTAGGACCCAGGACGGATTTGTGTCCTGAAAGCAGGTGTCGGGGGTCTTGGCGCTAATTTACGTGTAAACCGGCCGTGATTTATACTCCTCCATACCTTTACCTTGTGATATTATCCTACCATCAGACCTTTATTTACAAGAATATTATAATAGACTAGCTATTAAAATAGAATTTTAATATCCCCAAGTAAAGATTTTATCTCCTTATAATATATCTAGCTTTTTATTTTATAATATTTATAACCTTTTTTATAATATATATATTATAATATACTAATTATACTACCCTTTTAAAGACTACCTAATTAATAACTTAATTTATATCTATTATAATATTTATAAAAACCCTAAAATAAAGCTAAATATAAATCTAAAAATTATTAACTTATATACTATTTTCTTTAATTAATATTTTAAGAATTATTTATATAATATAATTAATACCTATAAGCCTAAGTAGGTTAAGTAGAATATAAAATATCCTACCTTTAGCCTCTTATAAAGATTACTTTAACCCCCCTATATATATTATAGGTTTTTTTTATAAAAAAAGTCTCTCTAATATTAAAATTATATAAATATAATATTTTAAATACTTTAATCTTATCTTAAGTAATTAAGCCTAGTAGATAAAAAGCTGGCTAAAAAGTATTATACTTTCTGGGGATTTAATAGATAACTAAAAGCTATTTTAGTAGATAAAAGACTTTATAATCCCTTATACCCCTATAAAGAGAAAATAGGTTACTATATAAGCTAAGAGAAATAAGTAGTAATAAAAGGTAAAGATATATAAGAAAACCCTTACTAAGCTAACTAGTAAGGTAGTAAACCCTAATCTTAATAAGAAAAAGGTAAAAAAAGCCTTATAGCTTTATTATAACTCTATTAAGTATTATATCTTAGCTATTATAAAATTATACTTCTTCTAATTAGGTAAAAAGGTTAACTCTTAGCTAAATCCCTATACTAAGTAGTTAAGAATACTTATTAACTATCTTAGGAATAATATATATAAATAAAGCTAAAGAGAATTTATAAACCGGCTTAAGGGTATATTTTATAATAATTATATTTAAGAGGATATTTCTTATTATATATAAGCTATTTAGGCTTAATCTAATTAT
>JADAZS010000251.1:0-61374 GCA_014872975.1 Diaporthe citriasiana | reverse complement strand
ATAATTACTAAAGACTAAAAGTATAAAAGATCCTTAATACTATTCTTTATAATCCTAGTAATTCTATTAAGTTAACTATTAGTACTAGCCTATTATAAAGATTTTATGTAAACCTTAATTTTATCTAGGGCTAAAACCTAGCTTATAAGCTATAGAATATATAAGATAATTACCAGCTAAAACTATAAGATAATTTATATAAAATATAAAATATTAAGATATAAAAAGCCTTTTATAATTAATTATATAACCTATAGCCTAATTATAATTAAATACTAAATAATTAAAGACTAAAATAGCTAGCCTAAAAGTTTTATATCTTACTATAAATACCTAGCTATATAATAAGCTTAGAAGCTTATAAAATAGTAAAACTATAAATTTCCTACTAGTAAAAAATTACCTAGTAGCTAGCTAGCCTAAAAAGCTCCTAAAATACCTAAAACTAAGATTTCCCTCTTAAATATATATTTATATATAACTTATTTACCTTATATAACTATATATAAGTATATATTATATTATATAGGATCTATAATAAGGGGGTACTTATAAAAACAGTAATAGGGTTAGAGAAAAAGAAAAAAAAAGAGAAAAATTTCTTAGTACTAGCTACAAGAATCTACCCTTAAATATTATATTCTACTATCTCTACAGATAAGGTTTACCGCTTTCTATTCTGGGCTTAGCCCTAAATCTGCCTCCTTACTACTAAATCTATATAGCCCCTTTTATTATATAGATACCGTGGCCGCGCAGCGGATACCCGAGAGAAGCTTGTCACCATTTGAGTTTACACGCCACATACTACGGTACAGCCATTCCGACGCTTTCCGCAAAGTCAAATATGCTATCCAAATTTCGAGGGAATGCAATCAATTCTCTGTTCTCCCATCGTACCTCTTAGAATCATGCGTCAACCCCCCACATAATCGTCACCACACAGAGGTTTCCCGAGAAGAGGAACTAAAATCCAGACTGGAGATACTCAAATACCTCCTCAGCCAAGGAGCTTCTGTGACCCCGGGGCCTTGTCTCGCAGCACTCTGAACGCCTACTGTATGAGCCGTATGCCTGGCCACGGGTGCAAACGCACTCCTCTACAGGCCTCGGCAGCGGATGGGAATGAACACCTTGTCAGCCTACCCCTGGCAGCAGGCTCGAACGTGAACAGCCCCGCGTGTGGCCGGCATGGCCAGACGGCACTGCAAGCTATTTGCTCCTGGGATAGAGCAACCGAGGAAGAATACAATCGCAAACTAAGAATCTGCCAACTACTGATCAGCCAAGGCGCGAACACAAACGCTGCGCCAGCCAGGGTCCTCGGCGCACAGCTTTGCAGTATGCGGCAGGCCTGGGACATCCAGAGTTAGCTGCGCTTTTGCTACGGAATGGCGCTCGCGTCAACGCACCTACTTGCTTGGGAACAGCATACACCGCTTTGGATTTTGCGGTGGAGTTCGGGCGTTTGGACACGGTCAAGTTCCTAAGGTTCTTAACGCCAACGCTCTGAGCCATTTTCGCGGAGCGACTGGGTGCGACGGTGCCATCGAATGAGCCTTACTAGCCTTGAGTAGCTTTCAGTCACAGTGGTCTCGCCACTGTAGGTTTGATTCGTGAGCATGCTGCAAACAACAAGGCACTGGGCTTGATCAATCCTGAGCTCCTCAAACCACAAGAGGACTACCACATCTACGGGTACCTCACAAATGAGGTGTACCGTGATGACCACGGAGACGAGCTCTTTGTGCGAGAGCATTGTACTATGGACTCACTGTGCAGGTACTGCGCAGGAACACCTCCGAACTAGGATAGCTCTGACAATTAGAACAGTTTGGGATGTGTTCAAAGGCAGAAACCGATGCCAAAGTTCGAACTCCATGGTTTTCCAATTTTTGTTTTGTTGTTTTACAATGTGAATACATTCCGTGATTTCCTATCAGAAGACCCCTACAGTGGGCGACTGTTGCATTGCTCAAGTGGGTTTGTTTCGAATTTCAACAGCGCCTCGAGGCTTTGAATTACATATTGAATTCAAAATTACTACCAGTTCGGTTGGTGCCTCAGGAGGAATCCAGTACTCACTTGCAGAGACTGTCAACAAATATGTCATCAGCCCTGCTATTAAGTCTAAACATAATCCGACTTCCCTATCGTCCACTAATGCTTCTAGGGGATCCAGCAGCCGAACGAGACAGGGGTCATCACCTCAAAGAGGAGCTGCTGGCGCAACCTCGGAGGAAGCAGCAGCTGCCGTACGGGGAGGCGGCCTGGGTCCCAACTCCTCGAGAGCCAGTTCGTCAAAGTCGCGTTCATGCAGCCACGTCATTCCCGGCAGTATGCCCCACTTGTCAAACCATATCCTCCTTTTGACCCATCTATCTTTCACTAATGTGTACGCCTGCGTGCTGATGTCAGGAGGGTAACGCTTCGCAACATCGTCGTCCGATGCTTCCTTGGCTCGCTCCTCCAGCAGCCGCTCGCGCTCTTTGGATACTTGGTAGTTGAACTGGTGGATGGGACGCGACAGCTCGCGCTGGCGCTGACGCTCGGCGCGCCGCTCAGCAGACTGGCGCGCCTCCTCGTCTGTCCTTTGTCGCTTCCTCTTGGCGCCGAATTTGAATTCTGCAGGTGGATCCTCGACGGTGTCTGAGTCTTCCTCGAGAGGTACCTCATGCATCCACCGTGCACCCTCATACGGCTCGGTAACCACTCCTTCGCCAAACTGCTCGAGGTTCGTCTCGTACCACTTGCAATTCCAGATGCCCTGCTCAATCCAGCGCTCCCTCACCCTTTCGGCTGCTTCACTGTTGAATCTGTTGTGGCCGCCAATGGACCCATGCGCTTCGCCTATGCGCCGCACCTCCTCGTGTTTCTGCGCTTCAAACTGGTGGAGGGCAGTTGATGCCGTCCAGTTCCAGTAGAGCTCGTCTTTTCGCATGTTGTACTTCGTCAGTGGGTCGTCCTCGTCAACTGGACTTTCAGTCTGTGTTGTGGTACCCGATCTCGACCGATAGGAGGGCGGAGATTCGCTGAAGCGTCGGTCTCTGGCTTGTTCGAACTGCTCTGGGTCCTCGGCGAGGGCCGCGAGAGCACGGTGGGCCTGGAAGAGCCCATCGCCTCTAATTGTGTCAGCTGCCATTGAAGGTTGAAAATCTCTGCCTGTCTGCGACTTGAAGTTGATAGGGTATGGCGACAGCCTCAAATTATGGTGATGAAAGTTGGGAGGAACGCGCCTGGAAGGGCAGTCGGGATGAGTTCTAGGTACTGGGCAGGACCATGACGAAGGTACTGTCGGCGAAGTGTTGCCGAGTCGGTCCCTAGATCTATCTGGCCGGGCCGCTGCGCGCGACAAGGTCCTAGCGTAAAACAGCGCACCGGCCCTGTGGCCGCATTCTGGGTATCTAATTTGGTCGACACAAGTACCCTAGGTAGCGCTTAGCAGACCAATCATACCTCTCGACCCTTCCAGGTGGATCCCATCATCACTCATACTCAACCATGGCCACCTGCAACTCAAACGTTCTAGTCACCAACATATTCCAGTCACCAACAGGTTTGTCCAAAATTACAATTGATAGCATGACATCGGCCTTGGCCAGCTGAAACTGTAGCTGTCGGCCTGGACAGGCAGCGCTAAGCAGCCTGCCCATCTACTTCATTACCTCGTTCTTGCTTCCGTTGGTTGCGAGATCCTCGGCGCGAAGATGCCCCATGAGCAAAGATAAATGTCCCGGTCGCCTGGTCGGACATTCCTCCCTGACAAGATTTCGGTATCTTATTCTGCTCAGTGTCAGTGATTTCTCTACAACTACTCCGTGATTCCATTCCTGTCAGCTTTCTTCACGTACGTTTTTTTTTTCTTCTTTTTTTGGCAACATGTCAAGCAGCCATGTGCTCTTTTCTTTGTATCCACACGGTGCTGCCGCTCAAGATGTCTTGAACGACCCAGACAACCAATACTTGGTGGATCGGTCTGGGCCATCTCCTTGCTTCGCCATTGGACATTTCGCATCCAAGTGCGGAAGGAGAGAGACTCTTGTGACAATAGGAAGGCTTGGAGACATTGCACTCCGGAGCACCAGCTTCTCGAGAGAGCAATGCTCTTTCGAGATCGACCCTAATACTCATGTCATCATGTTTCGCGACTCTTCCAAGGGTGGGACGAGCGCAGTTCACGGCGAGGACTCGACTCCCTTTCTCCCTGGACAGCCTAGGAAAGTTGTTGTTCAGCAAGGCCTAAATACGTATATTGGTGGTGAGTAGAACACAATTTCAAAATTCACAATCTATACTCACTTTCTGGCGTACGCAATGGACTCTAACTGCAAGGGACGTAGTGGGAGGTGAAAGGGGGAACCTCATCACATTTCGGCTGAAGTGGCCTTGCAAATCCCTTGACACCATGAAAATGGTAGAGAAGAGAGACGTGAGGTCACTTGCAGTGAATCTAAGATTTGCCCGGACCGACTCGGATAATATCGAGACAGTGGTACCGACAATGCGCTAAACAAGAATACACACGACGTTACCGAAAAGGCCCATGATAAGATGGGCCAAGATTGACCGGTTGGGGGCTGGAGTCTACGGAGAGGTGAGTTCTTATTGTTGAAAGAACAACCCCAAAAGCATTTCGTTTTATTTCAAGTCTCATATCTCAGCACTCGATGTTATATTCATTCTTGTACTCGATTTACTAATGTCATCTTAACTTCAAAGGTAAATCGCGCTGTGGATGTAGACTCGGGGAGACTTATCGCAGTAAAGATTGTAAAGATACGACAAGACAAGGGGAAGGAAGCTTCGTTTGCGCTCCTGAAGCGAGAAATAGAGGCTATTGGAAGAATAGAGCATGTAAGCAGCCCCCCCCCCCCCACCCGGCCCAGATGCACAACAACATCGGGGAATTTGCGGAATCTGGGGCGAGTCCTGAGGCTGATACAGTCACCAGCCATTCGTTGTCGATTACATATGCTCCCAAGCCAGCATAGATGCCGTGGAAGCGCAAGTCGTCATGGGCCTGATGAAGGGCAGTCTGCATTATCTTCTCGATGGGAAATCAATTTCACCTGAACGTCTCAACTCAACTGCAAACTTGATGCTCACCCACATGCTACAAGCTCTGGTATGAAAAAAGATCAATCTTCATGTCTGTGCCGGAATTTCCATGGCCAACAGGGGAAGAGAAACCGTTCATCTCAAGAAAAAGTATCTGACATTCTGATCTCCTATAGGACTGTGTGGCGTCGATGGGCATCGTCCATCGCGACGTCAAACCAGAGAACATCCTATACAGCCACGGCCCAAGCGGAGAACTTATTTTCAAGCTAGGAGACTTTGGCGTCTGCAACCAGATCGCCGTGGCCCAGACCATAATGGGGACGCCCATATATATGGCCCCAGAGATCTGGTCCGGGGCACAGGGGCAGACACCCAAGGCGGACATCTGGTCCCTGTTCGTGGTCCTGGTCTGGATGTACGACTTCAAGGGTTTCCGCCGCGAAGCGTACGGCGCCGGAGGCACGGCCTCGAAGGTGATCCAGCGGGCCATGGAGGCGGCCGCGCCGGGCCAGCACCTGAACCAACTGGCGGAGATGGCCAGGCGCAACCCGGACAAGCGCGCCTCGGCCGCGCAGATGATGCTCAAGCTTGGCTTGTTCTCGCAGGAGCCCCGGGCGATACTCTGCAGCCACGGCAAGGACCCGAGAAGGATACCAGCGATGCCGGCAGACGAGCCTCCTATCTCTCCTCCTCCCAAGCCTACTAGCACGCGCTCTCATGGGATGCCTGCTGGCCACTATTCAGCCCAAAGCATGGTTCTGGATTAACTTCAACCTCAGCGGAGTGGGGCGAACGGACGATATCTATGTAATTGTGGGCTTGGTCGTATGGCAGCTACCGCTGAAAGGGTTGTAGATTTATGTTGCACGCTGTTATGAGCGCCGGGTCTAGACATAATGATGCGAATCCACGAGCTTTGCAAACATGAAGGCTTCACTGCGAGGCCACGGCATCTGCATGGTGACTCAATGCTCACTGCTCACCTGTGCAACCCCCTATAGGAGAACCCTCTGCGGAGTAAACTGAAGTCCAAGAGGATAACCTCGTGCAGAATACCTCCTGTGAAATAAACTCCTACAGGATAACCGGATGCAAGGTAAGCAAGCTATGTGGGCTCCACATTGATCTTGCGAACTTTGAGCATTTTGCCGTGTTGAGGTAGCAGAACATCAATTGATGTGAAGGTATTGCAGGGCAATGGGGAACAAATTGCACACGTCGTCGACGGTACCTCTACCTATCCCATCCCTGTGGGCTGCATCAAGCAGGTCACATGGGAGGACTGACACGTGGTGATACCACAACACATGGAATCATGCCAATTGGTGCGAAATATTCGGCCTGGTCTGGGTTGTCTTGGGTGGTTCGTGTGATCATGCCGACTGCCACCACGGACGGCTCTGGACCGGCGGCGACGACAACTTCAACTGGAAGGAGAACGGGAACGCTTCACGATCAATATCTGGCCCCCCGTATTCGTCAGCCGTGTTTGTTGGAGGGTGACAGGATCCGATTTGACCGCGTCTACGCATCTTTCAGCAGCAGGCAGCGGAGATTGACGACTGCGGGCGCGTGCCGCCGTGCATCCATGCCGCGCTGAGTGGGTCCGTTGGTCCCTTCGCATGTGAAGGGCCCGGGGGCAGTGGCTTTCCTTTTTATTTTCTCGCTGTGATACACTACTTTTTCCTGCTGGGGCAAACGTGCAGTACATATACTAGATTCAGGGGTCCAAGATCTCTTCGGCCCGACATTGCCCATCTGGCAGTTCTGGAACAAGGCCTGGGGCAGCAGCGGGAAAAGCGCAGACTCGTCTCTCTCTGTGTGTTTTCCCCCTCTGTGGGTCCCCGTCGGAAGTCGGAGGAAAAGCTGGGGGCAGACGTGGTGATTGGCGCGGGAGAATGAGATCATCGGTCGGGGTTGAAGCTGCCGAGGACGTACCCCTCGGCAGGTCCAACAGCCCTGAGGTCTGACGCTGCTGGGAAATGGGCCGCTTTTGTTACCCCACATTGATATAACACAACGGCGCCGCGGATAATTCGCATACTGGTGGTTCTGGTGGTTCCCTCGAGTCGATGTTCCCGCCAACGCCCAGGAACGGCCGGCTCCAACTGACCAAATTGACTTACTGACTGGCTGGAATGGCTGACTGGGCCCCGTCCTTCTCCCTCGCCCCGGGGCCTGGACCTGGTGACGGCGATAGCGGCTCGGGGTCAAGACCCCAACCGAGTTCTGCTTGTGCTACTATCGTCGTGGGTTGAACGGATAATTCTCCATATAGCTTGCTTCTGAACTAAAAGTGTCTGGCTGTCCCGTTTGACTCGGTCTCCTATAAAACATCCCTCGCCCCCGTGCAAAAGCCCACACTCGCGCGCGCAGCCTCACGATCTTTGCTACCGGGAGAAGAGTCGTCCATACGTGCACGTGTACGAGCAATTCTGTATCTACGAGAGTTCTTGCGTGTCTTGCGTCGCAAGTTGACAGTCAACCTACTCGGGCGCCACCTCTTTTACCGGCTACTGCCCCACCTTCGCTCATCGTCATCCAAGTTTGGTGTCCGTTCTGGTCCCTTAGGCCGCTCCTTCCTCGAGTCCGTCTTTCTCGGCATTCCCTTCTATTTTCTACCTCTTCTTCTGCCTCGCCTTGTCCTAGCACACCCGCAAATCGCCCTCAATGAGCCCCTCGGCAGTAGAGAACGGAGCCCAGAACGGGCACACCAGCGTTATGGCGTCTAAGCCCAACATCGGCGTCTACACCAACCCCGCCCACGATTTGTGGATAAATGAGGCCGAGCCTACGCTGGAGAGCGTTCAGAAGGGCGGGGACGACTTGCGACCAGGCCAGGTCACAGTGGCTATCAGGAGTACAGGAATTTGCGGGTACGTCACTTTGAACGAGCGTGAACACATTTACAATGAGGCGTGAAGAGGCGTGAATCATGATTTCGGGCGAGACACACGAGGCCGGATGACATGGTGCCTGGAAACGAGCATTGGGAGCGAGCGACTTGATGGCGCGCATTGCTGACAATACGGGCCCCGGAAACACAGATCAGACATACACTTCTGGCACCATGGCTGCATCGGCCCCATGATCGTGGGCGGCGACCACATTCTAGGCCACGAGTCGGCGGGCGAGGTTATCGCGGTGCACCCCAGCGTCACGAGCCTCAAGGTTGGCGACCGGGTGGCGGTCGAGCCGCAGGTGATCTGCAACGAGTGCGAGCCATGCCTGACGGGGCGATACAACGGGTGCGACAAGGTGGACTTCCTGTCGACGCCGCCGGTGGCGGGCCTGCTGCGGCGCTACGTCAACCACCCGGCGGCGTGGTGCCACAAGATCGGCAACATGTCGTGGGAGAATGGCGCGATGCTGGAGCCGCTCAGCGTGGCGCTGGCCGGCATCAAGCGCGCCCAGATCACCGTGGGCGACCCCGTGCTGATCTGCGGCGCCGGGCCCATCGGGCTCATCAGCCTGGCCGTGGTCAAGGCGGCGGGCGCGTGCCCCATCGTCATCACCGACATCGACGAGGGCCGGCTGGCGTTCGCGAAGGAGTTCTGCCCCAGCGTCATCACGCACAAGGTGGAGCGCCTGTCGGCCGAGGACTCGGCCAAGGCCATCGTCAAGTCGTTCGGCGGGATCGAGCCCGCGGTGGCCATCGAGTGCACCGGCGTCGAGAGCAGCATCAACGCCGCCATCTGGGCGAGCAAGTTCGGCGGCAAGGTCTTCATCATCGGCGTGGGCCGCAACCAGATCAACATCGAGTTCATGCGCGCCAGCGTGCGCGAGGTCGACATCCAGCTGCAGTACCGCTACTCCAACACCTGGCCGCGCGCCATCCGCCTGATCGAGAACGGCGTCGTCGACCTGTCCAAGCTCGTCACCCACAAGTTCCCGCTCGAGGACGCCCTCAAGGCCTTCAACACTTCTGCCGACCCCAAGACCGGTGCGATCAAGGTCATCATCCAGAGTCTGGATTAGTAGATATTCTAGATTGGTAGCGTGTGTTGTAATAATGAAACAAACTAGATCTCAACATGTACTGTCGCTTAGTAGAGCACAAGGTGAGCTGGAATTAGCAAGTCATCTCTCTGTCGACCGTGGCTTGATCCATTCGGCCAACGGTGGGTGACTCGAGAACCAAGAGTCAAGACACCGAATTCTCCCCGGTTGCCGAGTCGGAGGAATCATCCAACCCGCCGGCATGCGCAAACGAGATAAGAGATGCAGTAGGACACGGCTGAGACTTTGAAGGGTTTCAATTCACTCATCATGATTTGGAGTGAGCAAAGGATGTCAGATGCATACAGGATAGAATATCAGACAAGTAAACATTGCCAAAGTCGAACGGAGGCTCTTTGTGCTTAGGTAAGCCCTCCCCCAGGAAACCGCTGGCCCCAGCCGCTCGGCAACTCAGGCGACGTTGGAAATCAGCCGAGGCATGGCGAAGGGCCGGTCACAGGCCGGCGCAGGTCTAGGTTTTCGACGTGACATCCCTTCGAAGTTGGACTCGGGCACTGCGTCTTTCCACACGCCGGGCATCACACTTAGCTGAGTGACTGCACTGCATCATCTTGGAAATGCTCGAGGCCTGAATCCCCTTCAGTCTTGCGACCCTCGCGGCCCATCGGACAGGACAAAAGAGGTCAAGCACAACAACGCAACGACCAACAATAACCGGCAGTAGAACAGCACACCCCGGTCCACCGTCCTCCGCATTCTCCCCTCACTCCAATCCCAATCCTTGCTTGTCCGGTCCAACTTTACGCTCCCGCCGACTGGCTCGACCAGAGCGAACTTTTCTTTCAATTCAGCGCTCTCTCCATCCTGCATTACTCGCCATGGCCTCGCCTCCAAAGCCGTGGGAGCGTCCTGGAGCAACAGCAGCCACACCTGCCGCTTCCACTTCCGCCGCCACTCCCACCTCCTCGACGACCTCCGCTGCTTCTCCCGCCATACCACCGAGACCCGAGTCCCTGACAGCATCAGTCAACCAGAACGCCGCCGCATATAGCAGGATGGGGTCCACCGGCTACGGTTCATACGGAGCGGGCGGCTACCCATCGACATACTCGTCCTACGGCTCGCCGTATGGCGGGATGGGTGGCTATGGGGGTTATGGTGGCATGGGAGGGTACGGCGGAGGGATGTACGGCGGCTACGGTGGTTATCGCTCCATGGGAGGATATGGCGGCATGGGAGGATATGGAATGGGTGGCATGCCGGACCCCAACAATCCGGAAAGTCTGACGAACAGGGTCAACCAGAGCACGCAGGCCACCTTCCAAGTGCTGGAGGGTATCGTGGGCGCGTTCGGTGGATTTGCACAAATGCTTGAGAGCACATACATGACCACGCATTCCAGCTTCTACGGTACGTTTATCATCACATCAATCCCGGACCTCTTGTGGTCTGAAAATCAGGCACTGACGTCTCGATGCAGCTGTCGTTGCCGTAGCAGAGCAGTTTGGGAACCTCCGCGATACCCTCGGCCATGTCCTCGGTATATACACAATAATGCGCTGGATGAGGACACTGATCGCCAAGATCACTGGGCGACCACCACCCGCCGACGCCATGTCCCTCACGCCGGCCTCCTTCGCCCGGTTCGAAGGTCGACACGCCGCGGACGGGTCCCCCTCTCCGGCGGCAAAACCGAGCCGCAAGCCCCTAATCTTTTTCCTCCTGTTCGCCTTCGGCCTGCCGTACCTGATGACCAAGATGATCCGGTCGATGGCGGCGTCGCACGAGGAGGAGGAGCGCAGGCGGCAGCAGCTGGCGGCGCAGACCGCGCCGATCGACCCCTCGAAGCTCGAGTTCTGTCGCGTGCTGTGGGACTTCTCGCCCGAGGCGGGCGGCGGCGACGCCGTGGTCAAGGGCGTCGACCTCGAGGTCAAGAAGGGCGACCTCGTCGCCGTGCTCAGCAAGACGGACCCGCTCGGCAACCCCAGCGACTGGTGGCGCTGCCGCTCCCGCGACGGCCGCATGGGGTACCTGCCCTCGACGTTCCTTGAGGTCGCGAGACGGCCCGTTGCAGCCATCAAGGCCACGGCGTCGCTCGACAGCAGCAGGGCCAACTCGCTGACCAGCAGCGTCGCGAGCGCGGCGCAGAAGCCTGCGGCTGCGGCGGCCCCTGAGCCGGAGAAGGTGCCTGTGCCGGCGGGCAAGCCTGGGGATATTAGTGCCGAGAGTTTCCAGAAGTCACAGTTCTACAGCTAGGAGCGTACAGCGGTTTCTCCTTTGTTACATCGGTGGTTTAAGCGGGGTGAGGTGTGAAAGTAAATCTGGCACGTTATCAGGTCTTTGATTTCGCGACGATCATCATAGCCAAGTGCTCTCGCTGGCTTGGTGGGCATCAAAAGCTCGGAGTTTCGGGGAGGAGCATACGGGGGATTACTTTTCACTGTCAATTGTTACTTCGTGTTAATGCTGCCACTATAAATAAACATTCACTGATAATGTGGTGATGTATGGTTAAGTCAATGGGACTGTACATTCAGGCTTGCATTTCTGAATTTTATCAGTTTCACTTTCTGCAGCTTGAGGCCTCTCTCTGATTGTCTTCTGTGGTCTGCCTATTTCACAAATGCAGAGCGCAAAGCGTATCGTGAGGAACGTACCCAATTGAGGATTCTGTGGCCCGTGCATTTCACTGCCACTCTCTTTTCACAGGCACTTAGCCTAGCTAGGCCAGCTAGGTGGGCGATGACGTTGCAGGCTTCCCGGGAGGTATGACGGATTCACCCAGACCAAGCTTGCTCTGCCGGGATTGTCAGCCAAACTGGCCACCTCTTCTACCAGAGAGCTTTGCTGTCCCCTCCAAAGCCTCGTCAACCTCTTCCCTATATCTTCCAAGACTTGGAACCTCGACTACTGCATATTACCTTTGATCTCTTTGACATTACACTCGCCGCCCTCAAGCTGAACAAATCTTGCTACCGGAGTCTCGCACCCACTCGAAACCAACCACCCCGCAGTCGACTCGAAGCTCGAGGAGCTTCGCAACAGCCGTCACGATGACGCTCTACTACACTCTGGTATGTGGCATCAACGCCTGCCTCGCTCCCAAGAACTTCAGTGCTCGCCCCGGTGGTCAATCACCGCGCTGACAGCTCCCAACCCGCAGGTGTTCATGCTCCTTATGGCGGAGATGGCGCTATTCATGTTCCTCATCGTTCCGATGCCGTTCTCCCTGAAGAGACGGGTATTCACGTATGTGCCCCCTTCCATGAGCCTGGAACTCCGCATGGGTAGGACTGGTGGTTGACATGACCTTCAGCTTCATCTCCGAAAACCCCATCGTCGCGAAGTTGCAATACGGTCTGAAGATCACCTTCATCTTCATCCTGATCCTCTTCATCGACAGCGTCAACCGTGTCTACCGCGTCCAAGTCGAGCTCGCCTCGGTCACGGAGAACAATGCGTATGTCCCCCCGACTGTCTCCTCTGTTTTTCTGTTTTCATCTCAAAACGAGCCCACTTTCTCAGCCCCGCTTGCTCCACCGTACAACACGGCCGATAGGGCAAAAGCCACACCCTGAAAGCCTATCATCCCGCACAGACGCCCCAGCGCTAACCAGTCGCCCTTACCCTGGCAACAGACAAGCCATCATGGGCCACGAGCGCCTCGAGGTGCAGGCCAGGAAGTTCTACTCGCAGCGCAACATGTACCTGTGCGGCTTCACGCTGTTCCTGTCGCTGATCCTGAACCGCACGTACATCATGATCCTAGACGTGCTGCGGCTCGAGGAGAAGCTGAAGCAGTACGAGGGGACCGACAAGAATGGCAAGCAGGCCGCGAAGCTGTCGGAGGCCGGAGGGGCCGGGGAGATCGCGGGCCTCAAGCGTAAGCTCGCCCAGAAGGACCAGGACATCGAGACACTCAAGAAGCAGGCCCAGGGCCTCCACCGCGAGTACAACGAGCTGTCCGAGAAGGTTGGCAATTCGGATGCTCTGCCCAAGAAGGACAAATAGAGGGGTGTGCCCCTTTTAGACGCCGGGCTTTTGGCCCACTGGGGTGTACTGTGATGCCACGAGGTCCTCCGTCCAAGAGACGATGACCTCAAAAGCAGCGGTGCTCTATCAAAAGGTCCGGCATGGATACGACTATTGTGGCAAAGCTCGAAGGAGAATGAGATTGCGATGTTTTTGCTGGCTTGGACCCGTGTGAAGTCAGCAACCAGAATGTGCGCAACAAGAGCGACATCATTCTTGGGAGGCGTGACGGGGTTTCATGAAGGGATACATGGTTTGGGAGCAAAAGAAAAGTAACGCGACACTGGGCTGGGGTTACTCCCTGGCGACTCGTGATCAACACAGAATGGAGTTATTTCCAGGTTTTGATAGCCCCAGAGTGGTCGGTCAGGGGAGGCGGGCTGTATTTCATAATGCATTGGCTTTACCACAACCGCCGAGTCTGCGGTGTCGTCTCATACAATTTCGACATATCTGTTGGATGTTGGCCTGATTGTTCACGTTGACCAGAGTCAAAAAAGCGTCGTTGAGCTGTTACATTATATCGAGAGACTCCTCGGTATCGTATCATACTCGCTAGGTCGCGATTGGTCCATGGCCGGCATTGAAGGGTAGACATCGAAGTTCTCCGGTCAGTACTTCCTCATCTCAAATGCTGGATTGCTCATTGTGTTATTCGCAGATGAGCTGAGCTGTGCGCACATGAGCTGTGCCATCTCGGCTTGAGTTGGTCAACCCAGTATAAGACTCACCATCGTTAAAGATCGGCGGCTGCGGTCGCCCAGCGGCCGATGGATGTGTACCTTTGCGCTTTGCGACACTTTATGCTCTATAATACGTATAGGTAGGTATACTGGACCCAGGGTGGGTCATGTTCAAGGGCCGTCCGCGTGGGTTGGGGCCAAGAGTTCCCGGGGGTTTCTAGCGGCCGGCCGATCGGTTGCGGGGGTGTGGGAGGTGACGGGCGGATCTGCTTGGCCGGGAAGGGGAGGATTGCGCCATTCGTTCCACGGCAGTCGTAACACCATTAAGTAGTTATCAGAGTCACAACATCCAAGTCAGTTCATATGTCACAAGCTTTTGAAGGTCTGATTCTATTATAAAATACATCCAGTCCTTCTGGTATCAATCTTTCCTTTCGTGTGGTCATTCTGGGAGGGGGGTTCAATAAATACTGAAAATATGTCATTCAAATCCATCCCCGTACTCGACCTGGCCCTGGCCGACGACCCAGCGACCAAGCCGGCCTTTCTTAACAACCTCCGCGCGGCTCTGATGGAAGTCGGGTTCCTCTACATAAAGAATGTGGGCATATCAGACGAGCTGTTCCAGAAAGTTATCTCACTGGGTAGGGCATTCTTCGACATTCCGCTCGAGGAAAAGTAAGTCCGTGCAATGAATCTATTTCAGAGAAATCCCAAACTCATCACATAAACTCATGAATTTGACGGCTAGCGCATTCCCAAACTTACATATATCATGCCAGGCTCAAAATTGAGATGAAGAACGCACCCTCCTTCCTGGGATACAGCCGCCTCTCAGCAGAAATCACAGCAGGCAAGATAGACCACCGGGAGCAGATCGACCTGTCGACAGAGCACCCGGTGCCCGGGCCGGACGCCCCTCGGCACCACAACCTCCTCGCACCGAACCAGTGGCCCTCCGAGTCCGTGCTCCCGGGCTTCCGCGCCACGTACGCCGAGTACATGCGGCTCATGGCAGGGGTGTCGGTGCGCTTCACAAGCCTGGTGGCCGAGGCGGTGGGCCTGCCGCGGGGCGCGTTCGACAAGTACGTCGGGGACCCGGAGCAGCAGCACAAGCTCAAGATCGTGCGGTACCCGGACGCGGGGGAGCTGGGGCTCGGGGACGGCGAGGAGGACGACGCCAGCAGGCAGGGCGTCGGCCCGCACAAGGACTCGATGCTGACCAGCTACCTGCTACAGGCCAGCGGGCACAAGGGGCTGCAGGCGCAGAACACGCGCGGGGAGTGGATCGACTGCCCGCCGCGCGAGGGGACGCTGGTGGTCGCGATCGGGCAGGGGATGGAGGCCCTCACGCGCGGGGTGTGCACGTCGACGACGCACCGGGTGCTGAGCCCCAGGCGGGGCGAGGGCCCGCGCTTCTCGGTGCCGTTCTTCCAGGGGGTGGCGCCCGACACGACGTTCGAGGACCTCGAGGGCGTCGGCGTCGGGCAGGTGCCGGAGGAGGTGCGCCGCCTGCGCGAGGCAGTGCTCGCGGCCAATGGGGGCAGGCGGCTCGACGATGTCGAGTTTACGTTCCGCGGCGGGGGCGTGGCGACGACGCTGGGCGAGGCGACGCTGAGAAACCGCGTCAAGAGCCACCCTGACGTCGGGGAGCGGTTCTACCCGGACATACTGGCTCAGATTAGGGAGGAGCAGGCGAAGGCATCTCAGCCGGCGCAGCCGTCGCAACCCGTGCCCGTGGGTGGTGACGCTCCGGGTGCTCAGGCAAAGGCTGTCAGGGCGCACTAGATAGCGCGTATGGGGATGTAGGGCAGGCAGTTACAGAACAGTTGGCCCGGATTTGTGCATGCGGTTTTGATTATTTGTTTCCCACCCCAAATTGCCAAAATCAATCAATGGTATACGCCCCTCGCTCTATGCTCGTAACTCCGTCGTAGGGAAGGCCTCTCGGCCCATTCACCATCACATTCATAGTCACAGTCTCCACGGCTGGTTCCCATCCAAGAAGACCACCTAGGCGGTGAAGTTGGGGAAGCACTCCGTGAGGGTTTTGGAGTGCTTGTTCGCGGCGTGCTCGGTGAGACTGTTGTTAGACACGGACTTGTTAGCCAGAGGTTTCTTTGTCTGTCGGCTTGAGGCTCCGTTTCGGGACAGTGGGGAGGAGTGGGTTTGCGTACGCTGGAGCACGAGAGGTCTTGAGGAAGGTCGAGAAGCAGACTTTGCACTGGATGTCCTTGGCCGACTCGTTGACCTTGAGTTGGGACTTGGCCTCCTTGCCGGCGTTCTTCATAGCACGCTCCCGCTTCTGTGCAGACTTGGCTCCCTGTGTGTGTGAAGATGGCGCTCGGCGGTCAGCGATCAGAGAGATTAGGGGGACAGGCGATAGCAGCGGGGAGGAGGGATGAGGGGCGACGAGGGGTGAACATACGTTACCACCACCCATTTTGAGTAAGTGTTCTGTAGAGTTGTTGGTGGAGGTGATTTGTCACAAGTGGGCGCTGTCCTTTTTGATGGACTGTGGGATGTTGATGTCGCTGTTGATGGGGGGTGAGACTGAGGCTTGCTGGGGAAGAGAAGATCTCAGGCCTCGGGAAGAACAGAACAGGCACGGAGACTTTTTGGTCAGGCGGAATTCTAGAAGCCCGTGCCCCCCCCCCCCAAAAATTTGCAGGACGCCGCCTCGACCATACTGTATTGGACCCTGGCTGATCGCAGAGAGTCTCGACCCTCTGCCACGCCTGCCCAGCTACTGTGGTAGTGTAGGAAAACACCGATGGGAGCGCACGGACCACAGCCTAATTCCTTGGGTCGGCTTTTTTTGGTCCGCCTTTAGTGTAGGGAAGCGGCACCAAGGGTCCAGACGCTTTATGGCTGTCGGAAGGAGCCTCCACAGGCCCAGGAAGGAAGGGAGGAGGAGGTGGTGACCCGGGTGATCGACCGTGCTCTTGCTTGACCTCGACCTCAACCTCAACTTCGACGACGTCGATAGCCGACAGCTATGAACTTTGATGAAGAAGTCTTCCCCCCATTTCCCTCTACTTACGAGATAAATCACACCGGGCTTTTCTTTGAAGCGCGGTGGCCAAAACCAGCCGCCATCCCTCTTCCATACTCTGCATTCAATTCATTCAGACCAGAACATCAACTCCCTCGCCTCGTATATATGTCGCATCACTCATTACTCTATTGCTCTGCTGGCTAAATCTTCATTGCGTGCGGACCGCCGTGCCGTCTCAAGACTCCGAGTCCTAGACAATCCGGCAGTCTCTTGTTGTTGTCCTGCTGCAGGCTCCCAATTATTTCGCCGAGGCCCTACCTATCGCGCATTGCCGTGCAGGGCAGTACGTGCCGTGCAGTGCCGTGCCGTGCTCTGCTGTGCAGCGTTGGCTGGTGACAAGCACGACGTGCCACATCCAGGCCTCGTTGAGACACGTTCAGCTCGCCTCGACTGCGAATACCAACCCCCGCCTCGTGCTCACAAATGACGAGAGTGCAGGCCAACATGGTAGAGAGCTCTTGCCCCAGTCCAGAGGACATTACCCTGCAAGAATTCCACGATGCCCTTGCAAAATACGACCGGCTCATCGAGGCTGTATCCGTCTCCAAGGGGGGTAAGAAACTTTCCAGCACCTTGTTACTTACTTCCGACATGATCCCGACGGCTGATGATTCCACAGCCAAACCCGGCCAGAAGGCTCTCAAAGAGCTAGATCGGTACCGTTACGTGGAAGCCCCTGCGCTGTTCTCCCCGACCAGTTCACGCCGGGCAATGCAGCTTGCGGATGTGCAAACTTTGGTCGAATGGAAGCTGTGCGTCTTACCTGCCTAATCCTCGGGCTCACTCAAGCCTATTCTCTTTTTGTCAACCCACCGTCCAAAGTCCCCTTGGCTGCTGCCAGTAGCGGGGAGTACGACTGATCTGGACAATATGGGCCCGCCATCTGACCTGTCAGCAGCAAGCATGGGAAATTCCGCCCAACTCTGATGAAGCTCGTGTCCTCTAATGAGGAATCTTTCGTCAAGGACACAACCGAGAGCGCGCTGGACGTTTATAGCGAAAAAGCCGACGCATCCGCAGCCATCGACGTCCTGACAAAACTAAAGGGCATCGGTCCAGCCACAGCGTCACTGCTTCTCGCTGTCCACGATTCTCAGAACATAATATTCTTCGCGGATGAGGCTTTCTACTGGCTGTGCAACCACGGGAAGAGAGACCATATAAAGTACAATGCCAAGGAGTGCAAGGAGCTTCAAGAGAACTCGCAGAAGCTGGCCAAACGGCTCAATGTCAAAGCAATCGACGTGGAACGGGTTGCATACGTCCTCTTGAATGACCCCAGATCAAGTCTGCCAACCAAGCCACCGGCAGATACTCCGAATAACACAGCGGCGGCCCCCGAAAAGACCAGGTCTGCGGCCACAAAGAGAAAGCAGGAGGGTGCCATTGAAGCCTCTTCTGCACCTCGTCGATCAAAGCGGAGCAGACTACCCTGATGGTCGCGCCGCAGAGCTCAGCAGCTGCTCTATTTATCTCGGTATGAGCCCGCACCGTAGTGTCTATCGTCCTGGAATGGGATCGCCGTATATCCGTCTTCGAAAGCGGTTGGGGAGTACTGGATCCTTGGTGTACTGGCCAACCTTTTGGGGTGTTGTCTGCGACGCTCCCGATTCGACTGGACTCGGGGCTAGGTAAAGTATTCTCGCGCTCGGTTGGGACTCCCGGCTGAGGAGGCGATTTTCGTCCCGAAGGCAAGTGTTTGTCGAGTACCTGCCAGCACGAGTGTACAGACAGCATCGATGGCCACAACATTACGCTCTAGGATGGGTCTTTCTTCTCGCCCTTATCATATCTCGGTTTCTCGTTCCTTCATCCCCTTGGTGCACTTCCAGGCTTCTTAATCGTGGTCCGGTACATGATCCGCAGCCTTTACCGAGTCTGCAACCCCCCCCCCCCCCGAGATCGGCCAAGACGCTCTTACGACGGCTTCGTCTAACAACCCGTGGGCACAATATTGCATCTTTGGTCCTCGTATCTTGGTAACGCATGCAGCAATCACCTAAAGCAAGGGAACATTTGGTTACTCCACCGAATTACCCAACAATGACGGCTTGCAGCCGTGGGGGACATAATGCTGTATCACAGCCTGGGCTTGGCTACGCTGAATTGGGTCGAGCTTGCATGAGACAAGCATCACAGCCCAAATTTTGGCTTCTCTCTGGAGCCGGATCTTCGCAACTCACTCCGAAACCGTGAAGCACTCCATACACCGGTGGAAATGTGGAGGTGCTCGAATGTCCCCTGCTCTGTCTGCCTACTTGTCTGGCTTGTCTGCCCACAGCTGGACAGCTAGCCCATGTCGCCGGAGAAACCAATATCCAGCGAGACCCTGGGTCAGGATCACTTACCTTGTTTCGTCTAGGATTGGAGCGCTAGAATTCGGATCCGACACAATTTAGCCCGAAACTTCAGTTGCCGATCAGGTAAAGACCCACTTGGATGCTTTCTCACCGTCAATAGCCTTCAATGAAGCTCTATTTCGAGTATAGTCGTCAGAAGAGTCAGTAACAACAGGCTGCCTAACAAGGCGTTCCGCCCTTCCCGGGCGACACTCCGCGGCAGGTTACAACGCTGATACGAAAGTTCGACCCTCTGGGGCTGCTGATTGGCCCCACATGTCAATGTCACTCGTTCGCGGCTCAATGTATTAGTTTATTTCGACCTTCGTGGCCAGATAGCTCTTTGTCTTGGCAATGTCGACGCCACAAAACATCCAAACCCATGTATCTGTAACATGGGAATGGCACGCCCCAAATACCACGCAGCTACCCACCTCCAGTGAATCCTCTTAAGGCCGATAGGATTCGTCTCGACAAGCCCTGCTCTCCTGCTAGTAATAATTGCTACAGGAGTGGCTCAACGGGCTTGCCAGCTCTGTCTCATCGTTTCGCGATGCTCCACTACTATTGCATTAATTGGTATTGAATGTCAATATTGCAACGGTTGCTACCTGGCATGACCGGTGTTCCCGAATTCTAGAGCGTGGTAGCACAATCGGCCACCGAAAGTGATCGATCCGTTGGCTTCACGAAGCTAAGGTGACTTGGTTACAACAGGAATGGGGCCGAGAGTTTAAGCATGTTCTGGCTAAAAGCACCTGCACTGATGTGCAACATAAATCTACAGCGGCTCAGGGACCGATGAGACGTCAACAATGCGCCAACGCCGCACGTTTATTGTGCTGAGTACAAGTCTGGTCGAGCCATACGAGGGATCCAGCCCTACGCGATTGAGGGATTCGAATTCCCCCATTGGCTGCTTGAAATACTACGTGAGGAGAAATCGCGTTCGGCGTTGCGGGCCGCGTTGGCGGGTATCAGGGTCTGGCTACAGAAGCTGTGCAACTCCCTCTTCCTTCCAACATCTGCCTACCTCACTTGACTGAGGCTCCAGTTTTATATCGACCGGTGTAGAGCTTATGGTCAAAGTTCACATGCCTGTAGACCGCGGCTTCAAAAAAATGCATGCAAGAAACTACCTTCCCCTCAAGTGCCCATCGGAGTCTGTACTCCTTGCATGCATGGCCCGACGGGAAGGCATAATGTCAGGGGCCCGCAAGTGTATAAAGGATGCTTGTCTCCCTTTAAGAGAAGGACCATGATAAGTTCTTCCTATGAGTACATGAAGACCAAGCGTTCTCGCAGTCTCACCAATGTCGAAAAGCATGGCAGTCAAGTCATCCACGCCTACACACACACTCCCAAACCTGAAGGAGGCTCCTTACAAGAGGATCAGAGCCACTCCGATGTCTCCTCATAACAGTAATCCGTCTCTTCCTAAAAGATTCGCTCAGGTCAAGACAGATCTAGCATCCAGCAATGAGACAGCGATTGCGGAATCATGGAGCCGTCTCCTTACACAACTTCGACAGGAAGTTGCATCGATTGCGGAAGCAAAATCCCCCGTCATACCTACCATCGACTTCCGGGATCTTGAGACTCCTCCGAGAAGAGATGCATTCCTGGACGGTCTGAAACTTCGGGGCGCAGCAGTGATCCGAAATGTCGTTCCCGAAGATGAGGCCCTGACTATGAAGAGAGATCTTTACACGTACATAGCCGACAACCCTCACTCCAGAGCATCGTCGCCGAATGACTTCCAACTATGCGAACTTTACTGGAGCCTTGCGCAGCTCAAGGCTCGAGCACATCCGAACATGCTCAAGGCACAGACCTTTGTCATGAACCGCTGTTGGCACCACTCAAACATAGCAGCGACTTCGTCGGGCGGAGACGGTGTTGACAATCCGGTGGACTCACGAACACGCATCACGACGAATTTCCCCGTGGCCTACGCCGATCGTGTACTCATGTTCCACCGAAGCCGGCGCGACCCGGAGACCCCAAGGGTCGAGCCATGTCTACCCGTCAAGGCTCATGTTGACGGCGGCAGTGTCGAACGATGGGAAGCAGACGGGTATGGCGGACGCTCCCCAAAGGGAACATATCGCGAGATCTTTACAGGCCGCTGGGAGGACTGGGACCCATGGGACAGTAGCACCAGGCTAAACGCCACCAGCGACCTGTACAACGGCGCCAACACCTGCAGCGTCTTTCGCATGTTTCAGGGCGTCTTTTCCTTGGGCGCGGGTGATCATCACCAGCACTCGTCATCAACGCCGCCGTCATCACCACCAATGGCCATCTGCGCGCTGCCCTTGAGACTGGTGACGGCTTACTGGCTTCTGAGGCCCTTCTTCTCGCCTCGGAAGCCCTGGGTTGGCAAGGGTCAGCGCGCTGCCGACTTTCTCGACCCTTCAAATTGGGACCTGACACCGTCGCAGAGCCCCATCCTCCACGGAGCACAGCCGTGCCACTCTCAGGAGCTCAACGCGCTGCTTCACCCGCATCTCCTACTCGACAGAACGCTTGTCCCGGTACCACCACTACAGCCGGGCGACTATGTTCTGTTTCACCCGGACGTGGCCTACGCTATCAACCCTTCGCTGCCAGTGCCAATGTCCACCCCGGCGCAGACACCGCCTCCAACACCGCAACACTCAACAAGCTCGTCACCTATTTTCTCACGGTCACCATCACCGACCTCACCGATCTTCACCTCCTCACCCGCCACCCCTTCGTGTCCCACCCCTTCATCAACAGCGACAACACTTCTCTTCATCCCGGCCTGCCCACTGACACAGAACAATGCCCTCTTTCTGGCCCGGCAGCGCAAAGCTTTCCTGCTGGGGTTCCCGGGCCCGGATTTCGCGGGCGGTGGGGGCGAGAGTTTCCACATGGGCAGGCCTGGGGTGCAGGAGGTCAACGAGGCGGGTGGCGAGGCGGCGCTGCGGGCTACAGGCCTGCTGGCGTGGGACGAGGACGATGCCACGGAGGGCGAGGCGGAGCGGCTGGTCCTTGCTACTGCAAACGGGATATTGTTCCCCGATAGCTTTGCGGTGAGGTAGGAAGGCCCTGGGTGGAATTGGTTGTAACAATAATGGCCTGTCGATAATGTCTGTGTTTAAGCGGTCGCGATGTGTGTCTACGTTTTATCCGGCGCTTTTGGTTTAATGTATGATGATCACTTCCATCAGACTGAGTGAGGCTGTAATGAAACCTGTTGTCATACCTTGGGGCGGGTACCTACCTGCACGGGCGGTTCACGAGCGGGCAGACGCGGGAGGAGACACATATAATGCATATCACATGATGACGACTTAAAGTGTTTAGATTTTTCCCCTTCTTAAATCATTATGTGGCCATCAGACCTGCCGGAAGATGGACGACTTTATTTGGGGGTTATTGACGCCCTTTTCCATACCCCTTTGCCCCCCCCCCAACCCTGCCGTCTTGATATCTCTTTCATTTTACCCATGAGGGTAAAAAGGCCAGCTATATGGCCACTCTAATCCTGCAGCCGTGACAGCACGGGTGATCACCCTCCGCTGCGTCCGCCCCCCTGTACCGTCTTGCGCCGTTGATCCAGTGCGCGCGCAGCGAGTAGGCGGCCAACATCCAGGCCGCAGAGGCGTGGCTGATCCTTCTGTCCGGAGCAAAGAGAGATACGAGGTTCTCCTCCTCGACCGCGAATCCCTCGGCACTACGACGTGGCGTGCGGCTTTGTCCACCCCGAGACCGAGCCGTTGCTGCCCCCCTCGCGGCTGCGGCCACTTCTCCGAGGTTTGGAGTTCAACGTGCAATATCCCGGGTGAAGGAGCAATCTCTCTCCGGTTATTTCGCGTTAATCTATGCCTTTCTCATGGCGAGGGGTTGGGCTTCTGAGCGAACAGACCGACGACCCGGTAGAATGTGTCCTCGATGGGCGGCATCGCGAAGGCGGGGGCGGCGTCGAAGATCTCAGCCAGCCGCTGCGGCGCGACAACGGCGGCGTGGGCATCGTCGTCATCCTCGTCGACATCCATGGCCTCTTCGCCCTCGCTGGCGGCATCGTCGTCCTCCTCGTCATCCCCGTTCAGGAGGACTACCTTGCTCTCGGTTCCGGCAGACTCTTCGTCTGGAGGCAGGTCGTCGAGCTTGAGCTCCGACAAGGGGCGCGCGATGTTGCTCGAGTCGGCGCCCTCGGTGACGGGCCAGATCTGGGCGGCCGAGTCGACGGCGATGAAGCCGGGGGACCCCGCGGCGGGCAGGATGGTGGTGAGCAGGTGGGGCAGCTTCTGCATGAGCAGCGGCTCGCTGTCGTCGAGGCCGAAGACGGCCACCTCGGACACGGCGCCGCGCGACAGCCTGCCGTTGGCGCCCTTGAGGAAGGGGACCGAGATGGCGAAGGTCCTCGAGGCCTGGTCGACCGCGAGGTGCGTGAGCCGCGCGGCGGCCTCGGACCTCTCCCCGAGCTTGACGCCGTACCGGAGCTCGTCTGCCACGAGGTCGTAGACTGCGAGGTCTTGTGACAGGATGACCAGGCACGAGTTAAGGAGCTGCAGCGACCTGATGGCGCCCTTGCACATGTCATGGAGCGTGCTGCGGATCTCGCCCGACTCCATGTCGATGATGTAGATGACGATTTCGTTGTAGTAGCCATAAGCAACGAACAGGATCGAGCCATCTTCGGAATACGTCAAGGCCCCGCTCTTTTTGTACGTCGCGCGACCGCCCAGCGGCAGCAGTTCATCCTGGGACTTGATGCTTTCGCCGAGAGCAATCGTGCGGACGCAGGACCAGCTGACCAGCGTCTGGACGTTGAGCGCGGTGGTCGCGATGCCGTCGCGTTCGCGGAGCTGGGGGCCCCATATCCGCACTATCCCGTCCTCACCAACCGTGGCGAATTTGTTGGACACCTTGTCTGCGGCGATGTCGAATACGTCTTCCGAGTGCCGCGTCGAGTGGGGGCCATTGATCCTGCTCGCCAGCTCCACGGTCGTGCCGTCCTCCTTCGTTTCCCAGAACTTCAGGTAGATTTCGCGCCGCTCGCGTGAGTACTCGAGTGCCGCGGCGGTAGAGCCCTCGGTTAGTGCGGTTGCGTCTCGCTCTGGTGGCTCCCATTCGTCAATCGTTGCAAGCCACTTCCCGTCATATGAGAATGCAAGTTGGCACGCTCGCGGCTCGACTATGGGATGACCATTTGGTGCGGTGTACAGGTCTGTGGTATTTGTGCGCGTGAGTGGTTGTTTGGATATGCTTTGGAATGAGCCCAGGTCGAATCGCTGGAGGAAAGGTGTGACAGGGAGAGGTCCGGTGCGACTGGCTTGCTGGCTGCTTCCAACGCAGATGAGCAATTGTGATGGGTCCTTGGGGTCAATTGCTGCGGCCAGGGGTGCATTGATCTCTCTCAGGCCTTCAAAGACTCTGCCCACGAGTTCATCCTTGGGCTTCTGAATATCAAACACCAGGGACTGGAGCCCCGAGACGTATGTGGTGGGCTTCATCTCGGCAGTAGAGAGCACCATTGTTGAGTTATCGTCCATATGAACAGCGTAAGAGGAGCCGCTAGACGACACAACAACATTCTCGATGCTGGCTGCCAAGTGAGGGAGGAAATCAAGCTTGTTTGTGTCCACTTGCCAAAGCACGAGCACAGACTCTGAGCCTCCAGATATCAGATAATTACCTGTGTGGCGTTAGCGGCCGAATTCCAACGGAGGGAGCTTGCTAGACATACCGTCAGGGGACCAAGCAAGACTATGAACGGCCCGCTGGTGCCAGTGCTGCTTCTTTGGTGTCTCAAGCCCTTTTCGTGATTTTGCTGCACGTAATTGCGAAAGTAGATCTGAGTATATGTAGATGGCTCCCCGCACGCCCCCAATCGCAACGTCGAGCACATGATCGCTGGCATCCTGTGAAGCCTTCTTCTTCGAGCCTGACATTTTTTGTGCGAGCCTCACGCTCAGAGAGGACACTTCGTCGCTGGTGTTGATGGAGTAAAACTCGTAAGATAGGCTCTCAATGCTGCCGATGCTCTTCGGCTGCAGAGCACCTACCATCAGCGTACTTCCCGCAGCGGCAGTAAGAATGCTGCCACCATTTGTCGTTCGCAAGATGCTCCATTTGCCCGATTGGTTTTGCAACAACTTGCTTTTTGGATTGGACAGGTCAGAAGGGTCGTAGGCGACAATTCTGTAGGTGTTCTTGAGGCTTTCGGAAACGTATAAGATGTCGGATGGCTTCTTGTTGATGGTCACCGCACCAAGAGTCATATCATGTATGACGCCTGCACCAGTTCGAAGGCATTCCTCCGCGCCGAGTCCCGTCCTCCAATTCACCCTCCATATCCTGCCGTCAGAAGATGCAAGCCAGACCAGCTCTGGGGTCACCTGGGAGAGGGCAGCAGCCACAAGGTAGGGTGCGCCATTGTTTGCGCCGAGCAGGGGCAAGGCGATTCGGCGGACGAGGAGCGAGTCGGCAACGGAATAGACTTGGAGGGAAGTATGGTAGGCGACGAGAAGAAATCTTTAATTGTCAGCACAACTGAACTCGAAGCATGCAAGGGACTGGACTCACTTTTCATCGACGCTGAAGATGGGATCTATGTCAGACATTCTGCCACCCATTGGCTCTGAGATCCTCCATTTCTGCAGAGCCTTGGTCTTATTGCTATCGCCGTTGGACTGAGAACGGGGCTTGTGCTTGGAAAATAGGTCGTTAAAGGTCGAACCCTCTCCAGAAGCGTGCTGGTCCTCCGCAACAGGCGCTTTTGCTTTCCTCTTGGACGATGCGCGTGGGGTGCCGTCCTGACTGTCCTCCTGCTGCTGTTGCCTCCTCTTCTTCTTGTGTGACGAGTCCTCTTGGTCGATCTTTTCCCTTTTTCTCTTGTCTACGCCTTTGCTGGACTGTGACTTTGAAGAAGCCATGGCGGATTAAGTCAAAGGGAATTGTGCTGGGCTGGAACAGCAGCAGGGAGAACGCAGGCGTGCATGGCTGTCTGCAAAAACTCAGGGACAAGGGTGCTGCTGATGAAAAATATCACGATAAGCCGGCGATAAGAAATTACAGTGGGTCTAGCCTCTCCCGGCCGCTTTGAAGAATTCCAGTCTTGGGACATCTACACCTCACGCTGCGGGCTCCCCCACATTGATCAATCAATCAAAGGGCATTGCAGGATTTTCGACCTGCATCGAACCACCGAGACCCCTCCTTTATCCTCATCGACACTCGTCAAGATGATCATTCCCATCCGCTGCTTCTCGTGCGGGAAGGTTGGCTAGCCCTCCCAGCTCAGCAGAACGGAGGACAGATTGGCTGACAGCGGCACAGGTGACGGGAGATCTCTGGGAGCGCTATCTGGCGCTGATTGACCAGAACGTCCCTGATGGGTGAGCTCCTTCCACGCTGCTATGGAAATCATCCTTTAAAGACCGAAGCGGGCTGACGCGACGTGATGCGATGCAACAGAGATGCCATGGACCAACTCGGCTGCAAGCGGTACTGCTGCCGCCGTATGATCATGACCCACGTCGACCTGATCGAGAAGCTACTGAAGTATGTTACCAACTTTCGGCGATCCACAGTCTACATTTGCGCTCGGTAGCAATCGACTGACTGATTGCAGGTACACCCCCGACGGTCGCGAGGTCAAGAAGAGCAGCCTGGCCCAGGACAACCCCCAATAAAGTTGAAGCCTGAAATGGACAGCAAGATTTTTTACTGCGCGGCGTTCAGGGAATACGGCGGCCTCGAGAGGATTCTATGGCTCCAGGCATACTCCACGCGACAGCGACAAGGAAGGGCATAAGATCAGCCTGCGCGGCGGCAACACAGCGTATTGCGTTTAGCGGGTGCGACGAAGGCTTTGACAACAGTGGTATGATCTGACGGACATGGCTACGCCCATGTCCTGGGAGGAGTGGCTGTAAAAATGCCATGCCGGGCTGGACTGAAATTACCACAAGAGATGAGGTTCACGCCATGGAGGGATCATGCAAAGCTCAGGTCTGACGAGGATAGGCACCCGTGAGAGAAGGCGCACCATGGTTTGGTGTTTATAATAGACCCTGGTAACACAAAGGAAAATGCCTACTAGGCCTTGCCATTATTAGCTCGGGCTTGATAGGTCTGAGGCATGTAAAAGCTGTAATATAAGACCTAAATGTATTATTACACTGTATAATCAACCCAAGTCCAGTAGTAGTGTTAGTGGCAAGTAGATTAAGAATAATCTTATTTGCTTCTGTCTCTAATATACTTATATCCTTATCTAGCAAGCTAGATACTCTTATAATTTATTTTATTTTATTTTTTATATTAGCTTATTATAGCTTATTACTAATAATCTACTACTTATTTAGAAAAATAAACTTTTATTACTTATTAAAATAAATAAATTATAAAAGTAAAAATTTTAAAAGGTTTTAAATTTTTATTAAAATTACTCTAATTAAAGCTATCCCTATTTAAAATATATTATTAAATAGATAAAATATAATAAACAGTATAATTAATTTATTTTTTATATTAAAAATAATATATATATATATTATTTATTTCTTTATATGTAAATACTTTTTTTCTTATTTATTAGTCTTTTTATAAGTTTTTCGTTATAATCTCTAAATTTTAATTGGATCTCAAAAATATTATAAAAAATTTGTATATTGTGTGACCTAGTCAGAACCCCCCCTTCCCCCCGGTAGGTGGTGGTATGGGTACCAAGTAGTTACTGTGACTACAAAGCGGACACCGACTACAGCTTGTGTACTTTCTAAGGTGTGCATGAGTTGTGGTGAAGAGTATAGTGGGTGGCATAATGTATTCCTTATTAGAAGCTGGCTGCACCACCATGACCGAGTACACCCTGCTCGTATTGCTGCAAAAGATGCTGAGGATGTCTTAGACGCCCAGCCGGCCATGCTCCACACAGCTGTTGACCTTCCTCTGTAGATGCTGCAGGAATTCCCCGAGGGCCATTTCGCGGTCCATCCGGACCTTCACAGGCACGGTGTTCATGGTCGGCCCTGTGATTTCCTCGATGTCGGCAACGGGGCATCGCGGCCGTTGAGGGTCGCGCCGAAAATGACGCTCGGACTCTGTGCTGACAGACCTGCCTATTATCGTCCTGGGGGTACAAGTTAATGCGGAGCTTAACAAGGAGGCTATTACAGCTCACGGCGGGAGAGTGGCCTGTGGAACACTTGTGTGGTCTCTCTGCCCTGCCCCTGCATGAGACCAGCTTCGTGGCCGTCTCTTTGACCACACAATTGGGACAACAGACGCGGCTCTGCAGGGTTTCCGACTGATTATCCGCCGGCCCAACGGTGGCTGGCGAAGTGAATCTGCAGGAAATGTTTGTTTCTTCTATGCCGATCTGGTTCAAATTTCGCACCTACCGCGACGCAGGACCAACTGCGACGCGTCATTGTCAAATCAAAGAAAAAAAGAGAGCCTGCAGCCCTTCCTAGCGGCTAAGGTGCAAGCCAGATTGGAGCCACGCATGCTGTCCACTGGAACATTGCGGGTAGCGACCGAGCTGGCGAGGCTTGACTGAGCAGTTGAGCCTCGGCAAAGGAGTCATCTGGGAGACATTGGCCGCATCAGGAAGCCATATGCAGCGCGTCGGCCCAACGTGCAGGAAAGTTGTTTCACGCGCTTGACTTGATATGCTTGTGTGTGGCGCAGGCGCAGACTTCAGTCCGGTGCTACGCTGGAATGGAATGGATTTATGCAGATTTGAATTTTCATAATCTTTTTTCCATGGCTCCCCAAGTTTGACTGCCACACACACGTCAGCAAGGTTGTCGGCGCGCATGCTTCAAGGTCGAACAAGTCAATTCTCGTAGGGCGACCAAACAGATGGTCGAATGCCGTGGTGACGAAGTGATGGCAGAATGTACATGTCAGACGGCAATGCGAGATTTACCGGTGTGCCTGAGCAATGGGCATCTCTGGAATCTCACTCGTCCTGACCAAAGTTGCTGGTGTAAAAGGTAGGGGTCAAGCTCTTGCGCTAGCAGAAGGGTGACCCACAGGCACTTGTCAACCAAGGACATCTGGAGCTGGCGGGGATCACCTTCCTTGGCTCCTTCCTGGAGGCCTGGCTGGCTTCGAGCTGTGGCCGCCCAACATGTCGGACGAATTCGTCCTTCATGATTCCAACCCAAGTCAACCCTCACAGTCCTGCTCATCCATCAACTTACCAAAACAGGGAATTACTCGTATATACACAGCCCTCTCGTCGTCCCTCCAGTCTTGTCCCCACTGCCCACCTGGTCTCGTCAATTGACCGATCGGCATGATCAGGCTCAGACCGTCGGCGACTACTTCAAGTACAAGTCTCGTATCTTCGACAGGCAGGGCAGTGGGGTGATCTGCCCTAATGGCCCCAGGGCAATCACAGCGAGGCCCAAATATAACTGTGCGCTAAACTCAGAATGATGCAGTTCCCAGGCCATCGGGTGCGTAGGATGCTTTGCTGCGGGCTTGAGACAGGCAATTAATCAGTCGAGCACCAGCGACGATCCACCGAGGGGGAGGGGTCGTTAGAACGCATTCAGAAATCAGCCCGACTCCAGCCCTCCTCGTTTCTCTGTGCTGCCGTGCCGAGGCCTCTCGTCATGACGAGAGGTCGCCGGGGGTAAGTATCGGAAGAGGCTCAAATATACCTACCTGTCATTACGTATCGCGATTGAGCATGGCCTAGGCATCAGCAGCCACTTTTTCCGGGACTTTCGTGTTCGACCAAAATCCAGCCGTCCTGTCGCACAAAGTGTCGTCCACCGGTGGCGCCCAACATGCTCCCGAGCGCAGCATCATGGAGTCTTGAAGGCCGTGGTCCCCGGCACGAGCCCCGACTCGATTCGAGCGGCCAGCCGTTGGATTGTGCCGTACTCTGCTCTGCTCCGTTCGTGCCATGACACATGGCACACATGGCGCACAGAGGCAGTCTAGCTCTTGACAAGATCAAACCAAGTACAAGCCCGCTTGTCTGCCAACCAACCAGCACGGACTTGCGGGCGTCTGTAGCCAACATCCCAGGTTCCATTGGCTGACAGGCAAAGATAGAGCCATGTCTCGGTCGGTATGCTCCACCTCCCTGCTTGCTATCCGACCGGCTGGGACGTTCGCACCGAGGCAGAGACGGTGATGGTTCGGCCTGGTGCCTTTTGGGTTCTCAGGAAGTGTTCCGGTGCACATCTGAACCACGAGTGCAGCGCTATCAACAGGGGTGGCCCAGGGACAAAATATGTGACTTGCTGGATGAAGCGAGCCCGCCCACGCTAACCACCACCTCTAAGCGCCGACGCCTGTCGTCTCATGCAGCTCATAAGTGGTAGACAACCTTGGACCTCCACAACATCGGCATATTGCCGACATCCTACTGGCTGCGCCGCCGTAGAGAGGAACTCACGGCAGGCGGGCGAGGGAGGCCGACACGCATCTGCAGGCTGAAGTGGTCAATTCCCACATTAAACCCATCATTAGTCTACCACAGCTTTGCATCGCATCGCACCGCACCGCCTTAGGGACGTCCTGGCCGCTTTGACTCGCATTGCGGCAGTATGCAGCTGTAGGCGACTAAACTTCTCACCCACTTCCGTCTCACCTGGCGACACCAAGGAGCCGAGTGATTGCAACGAAGCAGCTGTAGGAGTCGGCCGCTTGGGAACATCGCGTTCCTCTCTAGCCTCTCCAAGTTCGTGGTGAACTGCTGACCCATTCTCCCGCTATCCGGGAAACCCCTCGTACCGTCGCAAAAGAGCTGAGCTCCGAAAGCTGCTGTCCCCCTCGTGTGTCTCGAACTCACCCCGGCGAATCACATTGGCAGCACTTCGACGAGGCTCCGAGCACCTCCCACTGGTCGAGACTCGAGCAAGCGATCCTCTGGCAGGATACCCACGCAAACTGACTGCAGATACTCGCGCAAACCTAATGAACGCCCAGGCGCATGCGACGGAGATTATCCATCTTCCCTTGCAGCAGCCCTGACGACCGCTTTACTTACAGACAGTACTCTGTCTGTCGCAACGAGAGAGTCTTCAGTCCGCCTTCTGCTCTTTTGCTTGTCCAGGGCCTCCGCCACTTCGTGCGAACTTGCCCTCTGAACCAGTCATATTGAAGCGAGACCCGACCAGACGGAGTCAGGCCCCGGTTAACATACGCCCCTTCCGCCTGGCGCAGATCTCTGCGAACCGGGCTATTTCATCCATTGCTTCTCTCGAAAACTTCTCGAAGGCCTGTCGCCCGTGCTTTTGGGCACACCAGTCCATCCTCGAGCTGTATTTGATCCGTCTGCCCCATCGCCTGGTAGTCGTGGAGCCTTGTCCCTGTCTAGCTGCATCTCCCTAGTGCTAGCAACCCTGCCTTAACATCGAGGGCTTGTAAGCTCATAATATCCACCTCCCACCTGCCTGCCCCTCCCCCGGGTCTCGTCCTTCCCCAGGAAGCTTCCACAGCAGGCGCGCTGTCACCAACTGGGCAAATTTTGGTGGCCAACAACCGGCGACCGTCATCACCACCCTCCAGTCTGCCTCGTTAAGCCCGACGGCCGGTTTCCGGGGCCCTCCCTCGTCCATCGCCGCCTTCCAGCGCGGTCTCACCGTGACCGCTCCACCCTGAATGTCGCATTGAGCCCCCTTGTCTGTGCCACGACTCGAATTCGACGACGACACGAGCTTCTCAGCCTCGTCTGGCACCAATTGCTCGGAGCCCTGGCGATTTCCCAGTCATGGCTCTCGAGGCACCTCTCAGGTCATCTACGGGAAATTTAGTCTCTCCATTCTCTTCGTTCAAAGACATGTCAGTGATATCCTCTAAAACGTTCTCCGGTCTCCTCGCTTGCCTCTATGTGCTTTCTGCTTGGTCGCGCCTTTTGTTGCTCACCAGCGCTGACTATGAAACGCCGCCCCAGGTCGACTCCAACTCCAATGGATTCCCAAACTCTCCGGCCTACCTCTTATGTGAGGCCACACTCCGCACATCTTCTGAGCCCTACCAGTGATATTGTTGGCCCCTCGCCCGTCACCTCGAACGGCACGGAGACAACAGAGATCGACGATGAAGCACTGTCGGAGACCAGCGACCAGCCCTCGGTGTCAGAGCCTGAGGGCCCGCCTCAGGTACGAGACTTTGTGCGCGAGTCCTACGAACCTTCGCTAAATCCTGCGCAGCTCAAGATGTTGAGGACGAATCTTCCCGATGCCGTGCGAACAGGTTCGAATGAAGAGGCGGTCTCGGTCATACATGCCCCGGAAAGCTTTCATCAATGGGTACGTTGAGAAGAAGATGATGCAGTCGTCCAGAAAGCTGATTGGCGAAACAGGCATCATCAGACCCGAACAAGCCTGCTGAGAAGCCGAAGGATCTACTCAGTCCTCCCGAGAGTGAAGCATCTGCCAAGGTAAGATGGGTCATTATTTTATCGCCAATCTCTAGAGCTAACTGGAATCGCTCAGGACAACGCTCTGAGTCCCCCAGTGCCTCCTCCAATATCCACGAACGTGAAACCGACAAGATATTCTTTGGACAACGCCACACCTCAGGCTCAAAAGCTACACGATGTCTTTGGTGATTCCTCTCGGTTACGATCCAGCAGCACGAGCAGTCTCGAATGTAGGCGAATTCTGACGCACCTTCACCGGGTGTGGGCTAATATTATGTGCCAGTGATCCCTGAAATCCACGAAGGAGAGACCGACGCGGAGCCAGACTCTGCTACCAGCGAACGATTTGTGACGCCAGCTGTGATAGAGGAGGAGCCCGAGATCAGAGCTTTGAGGGCTGCTTTGGAGGAGTGCTGGACGTTGTGCAACACATTGGCCAACCTCAGTTCCATCCACCGAGAGCGAGTTTTCAATAGTTCCGGGACACCGGACGCCCATGAGAAAGCCTGGAAGAGCTGTTGGAAGCTCTGTCAGAAGCTGTACAACAGCCGGGATGAAGCCGTCGAATTGCTCAACGGGCGGGCAAACTTGGACCTGTGTCGGGACTTCTGCCAGTCTCTCTTCGATGTGCGACAACGGAAGGATGAAATTGGTGACTCGGTGCTGAGAGTCAGTTTCGAGCTCAATAACCAGTGAGATCCTCCACCACGTTATCCGTTGCAAGCATACTATCTAATCACTGCCCGACAGTCTCTATAGTGCCCAGGACAGCCGAAACTTGCCAGAAGCATTCCGTGAGAGGACATTGGACTTCTACATCACCCTTTGCCACCGCCTCATGAAGCAGCGGAGCGAGCTGGCGGAAGAGACCGACTCGCTGCTCAGGGCGTGCTGGTCCTTGGCTGAGATGTTGTTCAGCCTGCGACAAAACTCTCGTGACGGCAAGGCCCCGGACGAAGAACTCTTGGGATCAGCAGTGCAAGCCTGCTGGGAACTTTGCGACATCTTCAGAGAGGGGTGGACACAGGTTAGGCCAGACCGAGGTACCCCACGACCGAGCCAGATCAATTTCTTCCAGCAGGGCCAGGCGTCAGACGTACGATCGACCACGAGCCGCTCCTCCATGCATTCGAAACGCGAGAGCTTAAAGAGCATGCCCGATGACCAGCCATCGCGCCGAACAAAGCAACCACCACCCGTGCCCGAGACTCCGGTGACCGAATTCGAGGACACAGGTGACACACCCATATCGCCCGGCAGTGAGAGCCCCCAGATGCCCAACATCCTCGTCCTGGGAACCAACCCGGAAGGTGGCAGCCAGGGCGGGTCACGCGGCGGGAGGTGGTCGAGCAGCGCGAGCAACCTCTCGAGCTACTCGCAGTCCAGCGCCAAGACGAGCAGCACGGCGACGACGGCGACATCGGCGGAGGACATCAACGTGACGCGGATCAAGATGCTGATCCTCAAGGCGGCCATGAACATCGGCTTCAGCCGCGAGGGCAACGCGGCGGGCAGCGACACGGGCGCCTCGCTGCAGGCGTTCGTGCAGAAGCTGCCCACGGGGTCGTTCGGGTCGCTCCCCGCGCACGCGACGCTGCTGCAGAACTACAAGAACCTCGTGCTGGCCGACACGACGTTCCGCACCGCCGCATCGCTCCCCGGCAGGGGCAAGCGGGTCAGCGCTACCGACGTCGCCAAGAGCGTTGGGTGGATGACGCTCCGGTCCGGCCAGTACGGATTCCTGAGGGACCTGTTCAGGCTTGTCTACGGGTTCCCAATCGAGGAGGCTGAAAACAGGAAGAACGTCAGCATTGCTGTGTGAGATGGGCGGAGCTTAGATGCCCTCGTCTCTGTGTCGTAAAACACAGCGTAGATGCTCCAGGCCAGCCACATGACAGCCGAAGTGACGACATCCAACGAACCGTCCACCAAACGATTATCATTATTTACAAATCTCGGTAGCGGACTTCTCGCTTTATATTTCAAAAAAGTTGCACATTTGGGGCGGCTATCTTGACGATACATGACTTCTCCATTCTCCCACAAGCACGGAGCTCAGGCACACATACATATCTACTTCACACATCACCCGACATCAGCGTGTGTCCTCCTGCAGACTCCGACCCACCACCGAAGCACCCTTCTCCCTCGACATTTCCATCTATCTCCAGTCAGCTCGTTTCTCGCTCCAAAGCACGATACCCCCTTCTATACGGATGGCTCAATTGTCCTTGATGCTTCGTTCTCGTTGTTGATCACAGGTGTATAAGGGGAGGCAAAATATTCTTCCTGCTGTTTTCTTGTTCCGTTCATCTATATACATAGGTACCTATCCCCATAGCCTTGCTTGGAGCCTTTTGTATGGGGTTTGGAGCTATCACGCACGTCAATCTAAACATTTACGTCTCTCTTGAACTGGACCGAAACTGGGCCTGACTGCTGCTTGCTTCCTGTGCTCTGTGGGAATCCGTAGTGAGATAGGTCATTGGTGGGGCAGTGCGTGGCTGCTGCACTGGAAACTAAAGCATGACTATCCGTGATCCATGCTACGAGGCTGAGAGTGAGTAGATAATGTTTTCCACGTCCAACGCATCCTCAGCGGACCCAGCACTGGCAACTGAACCCCTAAGCCATTACAACACCCCTTCGTGCAACAATACCACAGAACCAAAGCACAACGGACGTCGATGGGGCAACACTCTGGCGGACATCTTTATCAATTGGGCTGTTTCTCTGCAAAGGGCTATGACAATCTCCTGCTTTTCTCCAACATGAACGTTTCTCTAAGCCGTAGCCCACACGAACCTTCCTGCTCCTCAGCAACCTGCGTCCCGTTTTCAGGCTCACCGGCAAAGAGAAGTAGAGAGGTGTTTGCCCTGTATCTGCCGATTTTCCTGTTCTTACGTATCGCAACTCCTAAGACATCGTGTCTCTCAACGAATGTGGAAAAAATGCAACGCATGCGGGCCTTTCACCCGGTAAGGCTGTCACGGCAGTGTCAGTGAGCGGGTCGGGGGGTGGGGGGTGCAGTAGAGCCAGGAGTGTTTAGTCGTACCTGTGCCTTTAGATAATCATATACCCTCTCCCTTGTATGCCTTTTATCTGCTAGAGTGGTTTCTAACGCTAATGGGGCAGGGTAGAAGTATCAATCTTTTGTTACATGTTCTGGAGGCGGAGGGATGTTAGCACAAGTACAGTCACTCAATGGACTTGTCAGCCGGTAAGTGGGGAGTGACGTGCCATATAAAATGACACTCGAGTCCCTCCTGGCCCATGATCAGCTTCTCGTGTGTTTGTTCTGGTCCTCCTCTGTGTCTCCGCTTCGGACTGCAAATCCGCAAGATGTAACCTTTCGTCTGAGGACGATAGGTAAGCAGCCCAAGGTGGAATACCACCTGGTACACAGAAGTATGGATGAGGGACAAAGCCGTGGCAGGTGCCTAGGAGTTCGATGCCCCTGGAGCGCCAGTACCCTGGCGAGAGGACCTGAGGCTCCACGAAGTATGTGTGCCCTGGCGGGATGGTCTGCCGTTTCGAGGGGTACCTGTGAGCTGGCGGGGGCTTCTGCGGGCCCGAGGAGCAATTGAGACCTGGCGGGACTGCCCGCTGCTCCCGGCAGCACCTTGCCTCTGTCCATCTCGCTGACGCGAAGGCCCAGGAGCACCCTCTTCCTGCCCAACACCCTGGGACCCCGAGCCTCCTGGCATATCATACTGAACGGCACGGCGGTGGAAGGGATCATAGTAGGTACCGGCAGGCAGGGACCTGTTCGTCTCGGACATGTTCAATACGTCCATCCCGTCAGGGACCGCGAAGCTGTGCTCGTCCAGAATCTCATCGGGGACGTGCTCGCGGACGATTCCGGCGGCCTGGCGCATGACGTTCTGGGGGTTGATCGCACGCCGCCCGTCGGGCCCGTCAAAGTACCTCACGCCGTCCATGTTGAGGATCCTCTGGGCGGCCGTGGCGACGCCCAGCATGAAGCCGATGCCCTCGGCGCGGCTCGTCTCAAGGAGGCTCATCGTCACGGACCCCTCGCTGGTGAACCACACCCCGCCGTCCATGTCGTGCCGGTGGCCCAGCCGGATCTGGCACCCGTCGTGCGGGTCGAAGTACCACACGCCGTAGGGGTCGTCGCGCGCCGTCGCCCCGTTCCGTGAGTATCCTGGGGGGTACAACTCCTGGGGGTTGGGCAGTCCCAGCTGCGGGTGCTGCTGTTGCTGCTGCTGCCGCGGGGTCGGGGTCGGGAAGGCTGAGTTGGTGGCGTTCGTGCTAGAGCCTGGGGCGACTGATCTGTGTGTCTCGACGGACTGGACGGGGATGTCCCGGAACAGGTTGAGGTAATGAGGAAGGTTTGGGCCTTGGTGGAGGCTGGTGCCGGCGAGCATCATCCCGGGACTGCAGGGCTCGAGGCTGAGATTTCTCAGTGCCGGGTCCTGCTCGAGCGCACCCGTGCCGTAGTTTTCCCAATCAAATCCACCGCCAAGGCTGTCATTGAAGTCGGAAAGCGGCGCCGGGGTCACTTCTTCCCGCACGGCGTTCATGTCGGGCAGAAGCTCACCTGGCGAAAGTAGTCCTTGATCATGGCCCTCGCCCGCCCCTCCGTGATGATAAGGCGTGTCCCTCAGGGCCTGAGTCTTCTGCCGCTTGCGTGATGGTCCGGCGATGGGGCTGCTAGCCTGCTCGTACATTCGGGATTGACTGCTCGAGGAGCGATTCTGGGAGTACCCGAATGCTTGTTTGCGCTTGCGGCCGGCCGTGGAGCTTGGCCTAGGGCTCTCCTCCGGCGTTGGGGACCTCGAGAACTCGGGGATCGGGCCGTTGTACGGCTTGACGACACTGTGGTCACCTCATCAGCAAACGCGTCGGCCAGTGGGATGGACCGGCTGTTGGTGGACTCACCCCGGTGGCGGCTTGTAGGTGGACCGAATATAGGCCACTTGCTTCTTGGTGAACTCCCGGTCAGCCCAGTACTCGCCATGGTCGCGCTTGAAGGCTTTAGCGATGATCTCAGGGTCCCATCCGGCGTGGACCCGAGAGACAACGTATCTTATTTCCTCGTCGTTGTACTTGCGATTCTCAACCATCTTGAAGTCAGACATGATTTGTGTGTATGCAGACCGTGGTCACTGATGATCAAGTGTATGTGACGGTCTACAAACGCTGTCGGTCAGTGTGCTCCTGGATAACATTGTTCAGTTGCAGAGGGTGGATGGAAGGGTACCTTGGACCTTGCTTTGCTCTCCAAGTCGTGACTGGTGGGATGCTTTCCCATGCCCACAAGGAGTACTTATAATTGTTACTCGAGCACGATTGACGCTGTTGGAACTATCCAGCTTCCTCACAGGTGACTTCAGGAATGAATGTGTGTCAGGGATTTGCGTGATACAATTCCATAGCCTGTGACTGGGTGCGATAACCAAACAACACTCTCTCTGTAGAAGCTATGCACCCCGAGAAGCACGGCGATGTTACTTTTTCTTGCCAACGGACAAGGTATGAAGCATTTGGTTAGTGACAGGATCCTTATGTTGTGACAATTTTGCCACTGTTGTGAGCGCTAGAGGTTGTAGATTTATATCTGTAACCGTTTCTGTAACCGTACTGCTGGGCTGTCCAGCTGAGCGACGAAGTCAAGGCCTGTATGATCTGGAGAAGAAGGCTCGGATTCGTCAGGCAGGACCAATTACGTAGTATCTTCTTCAGTCAGTGGCGGGTGAATTGTTGGATTGGCTTGGACTGTCCAGGGGAACGGTTCTGACGGTCTCAATTCTTGTCGTAGTCCAAGTAAGGGTTTCTTGGGTAGTGATCAAGGAGCTCTCACTGGCGTAAATAAGGCAGAGAAGCCTGACCATGACTGCAGCCATGTAGTGAGTTACCACTGGCCGTCTGGCGCCGAAGAATTGGGCCAGGTACCACTGTCAGCCAGTGAGGAACGACTTCTGGGTAGTCACTGCTACGACTGGTCTGAGAACAAATTCCGACAGCCTGGGACGATATACGGAACTGAAGGTGAGGAGTACCAGCTGAAGGAGCATCCGCCAACAGAGGGTAAGCTCTGGGTTGCCACATGACCTAGACCGCGTGCCTGGAAGTTTGGGAGGTGGGGGGGTTGGATGGTGCAGGGTGAATGGCAATTTGCAGTGGATAGTAAAATCAATGAGTTGGAAGGATAGTGGTGTGGCGAAAGGAAGTGCGCATAAGACGATACCTCAGGGAAGCGACTGAAGTGGAAAATGTCAAAGGCTGGCCCACGTGCACATGGAGATTCCAACTGTCTTTCAACAATCCAATCAAAAAGCCACTGAGACGTTCGCAGAAGCTTTACCAGACTGTTTCAAGGTTCAGTCCATACAACGCAGGTAGGGATATGAGCTGAAGCCCGACCCAGGAATAAGTGCCAGTTGAGATCCCCGAGGCGAAGATGAATGCGCCAGTATCACAGGTATTGACATGGCGCCGAGACAAGGAGATTTTAGAATTTCAGGGAGGAATTGGGAAGGAACAAGGTAGTAGTACTAGGCCCAAAGGTTGGTGAAGATGGCCTCGTGCCACGAGAGCCCCCAAGGGTTCGGATGATACGAAATGATCGTGTAAATCAGTCAGACCGAGCTAGAAATCATGAACATAGCTGAGTTCGGATTTCTTACCACGAGGATGAACAACGGACGGAGTCCGAATTGTGGCTCTCAAATTATCTGCTGCTGCCCACCGAGCTTGACACCCGGAGATCCGCACAAGTTCAAATGGACAGACGCAAATAAATGTGACAGGGTTGCAAACACAAGCACAATTTATTTGTGCAGACAGTGACTTGAGTGAGATTCATGAGCCTCAGATATGATTAGCAACCTTCTGCCGCGCGAAAATGCCCAGCCAACATTTGACTTGGCCGGCTTCTTCGTCCTCACTCGCGCCCCAGTCGTCTCGCCCCGCTACGATAGTCTCCTCAAGACAAACAAAGGGCGTGGGCTTCAAGGCCATCTCATCTCGGAGTGCCGAAAGAAGCTTGGCTGTGACGGCGTCTCGCTGTGGGACCATGATCATCGCTCTGGCACTGCTGTCCAAACCGAGCTGGTCGTCAATCGCACCAGCAAGAAGTCCGGGGTGGTTGTCATCATATAGAGGGTCGGCGACAATTACGGCCTACAGTTGGTCAGCTATCCAGTATCATTGTCCTCGAGATCAGCCTACACATGCATCGAAACTGTTCTTCAAAGTGAAAAGGACGGGATCAATCTCGTCTTTGTCTCCACCCCATGTCAGAGCCCCGGACGCAAGACTGCCGCCCCGGTCCTGGACCACTGGCGAATTCTTCTCGACGTTGTGGGCAAGGTTAGGCACGATTTCAGGGAGGTCAGTGAGGATGACATGAGTCTGCCAGATGGCGGCTGCTGCCAAGCCGAGAAGGCCAGTCCCCGATCCCAGCTCGAGCACTGGTGGTTTTGGCCGGCTGGCCGTCTGTCCAAAGAGATGGGCCAACGAGGTTTCGCCGATGGTGTGCAGCATCTGCGCAAGGACATACGACGAGCCCCAGGTCTTGAGGCCGAGGTTGTCACCTGTCAAAGCTGGCTCGCGAAGGATCAAGTCGAATGAGCTGTACGCATCGCTCTCGAAGGGCCACCGTCGGGTGATCTCCCCCATGGCTTAACCAAGGTGTGAGCTCGGTGGTTTCCACGGTACCTAGGGAGGGTGTCGAACGTACCGCTTCGCCCACATCGCTCCGAGAAACGCCTGCTTGCCTCATCCCAGATTGCCTCTCGATCCTCCTCGTCCACTAGCCAGCCGAGTGGGCTCTTGATGATCGTGGAGAGGTAGGCAGCGATTTCCCGAGGGTCCTGCGGCACCGTTTCCTGGTGTTTGAGCATTTCAGTACGAGAGGCCTTGAGGTTCCATACTGGTGGATCGACCCGAAGTCCTCGAAGGGCTGCCAGCAGGACAGGAAAGGCAGGCTTCTGCCAGACTTGAGGGAGGTCTAGTGGGGACTCAAGCATCTTATCTGTCCGAGAAAGACTGGGCTCAACTGATCGGAGCGATCAAGACGAAGAATGAGACTGGTTGGACGAGCACTACGGAGGAAGGTAGTGCTTTGACTAAAGAACAGGCATTCTGATACCGGCGTGCTGTGGGGATTTTCTTGAGAATCGAAACCGTCAACGAGGTCGAGTATGGTCCAGAACAGGCAGGGCAGACAAAACGGGGACGACCGGAAAAGGGGAAAGGGTCTCGCAAAGATCTAGTAGATCTTATCGGAGGGTCTAGATCGATTTGGATAAGGCTGGGTGTAAGGGTCCTGACGACCGGCAACCCTTGCAGAATACGTGGCTACGTGCTCTGTGGGGGCTAGTTTTACGTGGACACTGTGATTGGCTGCGAGACGCTACCAGGGCCCTTGCACTCCACACCATGAGCCGCACGTCACAGTATTTGAGAGCTCGCCAAAATTTCACAGTTGTGACTCTTCCTTCTTCCTTTCTTTCCTCCTCAAGCCCACCGCCCTCAACGCTACCCTTCTATGCCACAAACGGAGAGATCTGCGCGAGCAGCTTCTCTCAAGCCTTCGCGTCTTTCCTCTCGGGGGAGTCGCTGGCAGCCACGTTGCATGTGAGAAATTCGGAGAAACTCCCGACGGGGCGCAAGCCCCACCAGCCCGACCGCCTGCGCTTCTTCGGCGCGGGTGATGACGGCCTGCCGGTGACGGCACGAGGCGAATCTGCCTCCGCAGTTGGCATCAGAAAAGCAGGGCGCTGGCCGTCCCTTCCTGTGTGGAACCGCAAGGGGAAACATAGAGGGGCCGGTCCAGTGTTCCTCTGGGAGAGTCACTGCCGGGATTGCTTGGACACAAGCTGAAGTGCGATGGGTGGCGTGTCGCCTGCTTCTCACTTCGGTGGGGAGCAGGCCTCATCATTCAATTCCGATCACTCTTTGGGCGGTGGGCTTCACTCTTTTTTCCTTCTAGGTCAGTTGTGTACACAGCCTCCAATTACTTTGCAAGAAAGGATACTACTAACAACCTCCCTGAGGCACACGAACCAAGAAACACATGTCGCGTTACTCCCCACGGTCAGGCTGATGATTTGCATTGCCAGTCGTCACAAATATCTGGCAGATCTGCCCCGTCTTGCATCTTGCTACGCCTTGTCCTCGCCACCCTCGCCATCTTCGCTGAATGCGCTGTAATCACTCCTTGGTGGCGGCGGTACATATGCACCAGCTTCCGCCATTCCCCTGGCAGCGGACAGCATGATCTCCTCAATCTCCGGCCTCTCTGCTGGGTCTTCTTTAAGGCAGCGTTCCATGAGATTCACGAATCGCTGTTCCGACACTCTCAAATTCTGGGCGACCGACTGCTCCAAGAGGAACTTGGCCACATCAACATACCCACGCACTCGCGGCGCGTAATTGTTTTCATCTTCTTCCTTGTCGTCATCAACATCTTGCAGCGGTTTCCCAAGCCGTTCAGCTTCTGGAACATATGACTCCAGATCCTGTGCAAGCTCGGTCTGCTCGAGTGGGGTGAGATAGTCCTGCTTATACCGCATAATACCCGTCTTGCCGATTTGGTCACCGCCAAGATGCTCGTGCCATACCAGAGCCATAAGAAAGATATTTGTCTTGTGGGAGAAGTGACCGACTACGGGTTGGGCGATCCGTTGTTGAAGGGTTTTCTTTGTATCGATTTGCGCTTCCTGCTCAAGATTTACATTTAGAAAATCACCCTCATAATATGGATTACAAATCGTGACAGCAACTTACCGGCAGACGTTCGTTAAGGATCCTATGCCAGCCCAATTTCAAATGCTCCAAGCGAAATGCGGCCCTCGCCTTGGGCCTGTTGGGCACGACCAGGGCGAACCCGAAGTCTCCAGCCATGAAGCAAGGTCCGTGCGAGCATGTGTGCGATTGGGGTTCTTTCCGCACGAAGATGTTATATACACTCCAGTCAAGGTGGACAATTTGGTTCCACCCGTGCACCCTATGCGACGGCGCCGGGTCCTCGCTTCCATAAGCCATGACGGAGATGGCCTTGCTAAGGCAGAGAACTGCCTCCCAGACCAAGCGAATGGGCACCTTCTCGTTCCACAGTAGTTCAAACTGCTCGTCCAGCGTCACGCCGCCTGGGATGTATTCCATCGTGCAGAGCGTCCCATCCTGCGGCGGATCAGCGAGCTTCCAGAATTTAGGAAAGTGGGGCGAGCCGGTCATGTCGAGCATTTCGAGGATCTGGGTCTCCATCCGGAACGTATCGGTGGTGTCGACGTCAAGTCCTTTAGTAGGCGTTTGAAAGTGCGAGTACGACGACTCTCGGCTGTCATCACTCGACCGACGCAGGGGTTCGGCGCTGAATATTGCTGATGCGATCGACGATGACGATCGACTCCTGCTTCTATTCCATACACTGACTCTTTCTTCTATTTCTGCTCTCCTTGCTGCTTTACTTGCTCTTCTTGCTGCTCTTCTTGCTGCTCTTCTCGATGCTCTTGATGGCCCTGGTGATGGTGAATCTGCAGCACCTTCCTCATCATCTTCTTGCCAAGCTCGTCGCATCGCTTGCGACAACGTGATTTGGTTCACCACGGAAGACATGATGTCCACCAAGTCACCCCCTTTGTAATTGAACTTCGCAACTATAATATCCTCGTCCGGAATATCTGTGCTCACGGTGAAGCCGCGGGCGTCGTCCACGTACGTTACGACAACACCATAGCCACCGTTGGCAATTATCTGCAGGGGCCGCCAACGCCTGTACTGATACCCATCCTCGTCGGGCTCCATGTCCTCGTCATAAGCATACAGATACGGCAATCCAACGTTACCGTTGTGGTCTATCTCGGAGATCAACCCCTCGCTAGCCCTCCTCAGCGGCGAGGCAAGGTTCCCCGCGATGCCGACCCAGAGCGGCCTGTAGCTGACGGTGTGCTGGTCGCCATACCGCTGCCTCCACAGGGCCTGTGGAGGAGGCAAGACCTCGCCGTCCTCGCGCTTGACGTGGTAGAAGACCTCTAAATCTCCCAGGCCGCCGATGTTGGGCCGTCTTGGCAGATTGGACACCAGCCTTCCCTTGTTGTCTCGCGTCCACTTTGGCTGGGGACGCATTGGCTTCTCTATCCTGTATTTTGAATTGGGTTGCAGTTCCACTATGCCTCTCTGGACATGCGGCGTGGCTCTACCACGTCCCTTGGGCGGCATCTTGCGCGGGCTCCAGGATTATCAAATTGCAGTTTGCTTGTGGCGTCACGATGTTGATGCTGTGCTGAACAGTCTCCTGGCTACAATTCTGGGCAGTGTGTTGTATGAAAGGTTGAGGCACTACCACAACCTTTTGTTCATGCGGTGAGAGACAGACCATTCACAAGGTGGTCTTCATTGAGTCCTCTTCTTCGCCCATAACTTGCTTTGTCGCTCGTCCTACTGGGCCCCTATGTTCTGCCGCATTTGGCAGTGTGCTGGGACGGAGGTGGCAGACGCGGGACAGTCAAGGCTCAAGACAAAGATCAACTCAGCAGTTTGGCCAGACAACAAGGCACGCAGTTTCTCAACAGCGGCGACATTTGCCATGATCCCCGACGCGTGCTGGACCTCTCACTCCACTGGAAGCCGACCACAGGTTGTCAGGCCTAGTACTGCCCGCCGCCACCCTCCTGGCCGTCCTGCGCAGCAGCCTCGCCGCCACCAGACCCGATCTTGCCGCATAGCACCATCATTTCCTTCATTATCTCCACCATACTCTCACACGCCGCACTGCTCCCCAGCGCCTTCCTATTCAGCTGTCCGACCCAGTTGCACTGCGCCAGGAGCTTGTCCGCCATCAACGCCAGCTTGTAGTGCTCGTCCCCGTCAGCCCCCTCCTCCGAGCTTCCACCCGCCAGTCCGTCGCGGGCCACCGCCTGCTGCGCCTGCTGCGTATACCGCCTGACGCGCGGGACCAGCGTATGCAGCAGGTCCTTGTGGACCCCGCTGGCCTCAAACCGCGACTCAAGGAGCTCCCTCCACAGGTTGTTACGTGTCGCGTGGCCCGCGAAGCTGGCCAGGGCGACCACCTCCCCGTGCTTCCTGAGGCACTCCTCGCAGAAACTTATGGCCTCCCCCAGCAGGTGCGACAGGCCCTGGACGACGTGGTCGAGCTTCACGGGTGCGGCGGCGGTGGTGGACTGGCCTGCCGCCGAGGGTGCTGCGTCGCGCTTGGCTAGCGTGCTGCCGGCGGGCGGGCTCTGGTCGAGGGCGGCCTCGTCTGCGGTGATGTCCTCGCGCGCTGAAGGGGAGGCGGATTCACCCCTGGCCATGTTCATGTTTGGCGCGCTCGACGGGAAGGGGAAGGGGTTGAAGCGTGGGTCGCCGCTGACTGGGTAGATCTGCACGGGAAGAGGTGCGGGACCCGGGTAGAAGAAGTTGCGGTAGTCGAAGTTGCCGTTGCGATCCATGGTTCGCTGTGATTCCTGGCGTTTTGTGATGCCTGCAGTGATGGTGAGGGATGATCATGCACATACGGTTATGCCTTGTGGTGGAGGCTACTCTTATTCCTAGCAATAGCAAAGCCGTAGGTGTAATTGGATTCATCAATCGCTACTGGCCTCACTTTGTCGCTGTCGCCTAGCAACACAGAGATTTGAGTCTCCAGCTTGGTTTGCATGCTTGCCTGAAGCGTCCATGTTGTTATTTGCTTGCTAGGGCAAACCACCAGGCAGACAACGGCATCTCTTTTCTACCTGTCTTGATCAATTGATAGCAACCCCGAGGCTAGCACATTGCTGCCCACTCTGTCTGGAACAAGAACTCAGATATCAAGGTCAGCTAAAAACGAGCTATCCGACATCGACAGGTATATCATATGCGTTCTTTGTCCCAACCCGGAATGACACATACCAGAACGCAGCCACGAGTAGTGTGAGTATAAGCCGGCCCTGCAAGCATAACAGCTCAAATTCAGCTGTCCCTGGGAACAGAAAACAGCGAAATTGTAAGGAGCCAGGCGAAGTAGAGTGATAGCACAAAGTATGCCTGCCAGGTGGTTAAGATTCCTGATATGCTCCGACGACGTGGATACTTGTTGCCGCATTGATATACATGCAGTACAATACGGTATCAGTAGATCACTTCCCTAAATGAACACGTCTTGAAAGCAGAATGGTGGCCCGAGTTGCATGCAGCCCCTGACAACCGGGGGCTCGGGTAAATGATGTTACCGTCAATACATCATCTGATCTTCGCTGGTGTCCGGTGGAGTTGATTCAATCCGATTCGAATGAGTAAGGACATCTGGAATGCATGCGGTTTGAACGGCGAGCGTGCATTTGCGGAATGATATTACGCCGTTCCTCTCTAAAATCCGCGACTCCTGCATGCCTTTCCGCTGTAACAGAGCCACTTCTTATGTAATTCCGTACTCCTGCTCCACTTTACGAGTTCCTCGCAGCGAAGATATGAGAATATCTCTGTCGCGATGCTCATCTAGTCCGAATCGGGGTCTCGAACACCATGTCTTGTCGTATTCGATGGTTGTGCCAGCAGTACGGTAAGAGCGTTTGTCCATTTTTCTGTCGGAGTTGAGATTCGGCCCAGTGGCCAATGATAGAGTGTTAATTGCAATGCGTTTTGATGACTGCATGTACAGCTCTGGAGGATCCCAAATGTTCCCCTATCACATATTTCATAATTAGCCCGTTCATAACAAAGCCTTTCTGAGCAGGAATTCTTACTGGAAGAATATGTTAAGGAATAGTGGGTCTCTCTAGAATAATTGAAGATCTGTATTCTTTGTAGCTAAATTATATGGGTGAGTGACCTCTTCTGTAAAGGGTAAGGGTAATATGTGCCTGTAGGGAAATATATAGGATCCTCCAGAGCTGTACAGGCTTGGCGAGGCGGTGGAGAACACGTATCAGGTGCACATCCTACTCCTCGGACTGTTCATACATCCCGATTAGTGAGAGACAATTGGAGATATATAATGCCCTTTAATAGTAATGACTGCATCATCAGTATTCTTCTGCTAAGTACTCGACACGTGCCCAACAACAACAGCATTGCTCGCCACCCTGTCTTTCCAGCAACTAGGCGTCAGATATGTCTCTACAGGGTTCCATTCAGGCAGCTTCGGGCGACATAGAGACGGCAGGCATCACGATCAAGCCGATCCCGTATCTGTTGGCTACCTTCCTATTCGTGGTTTTGGCGTACTCACTTGGCAATAAACCCAAGTCAAAAGCGCCCTTCTTGAATCCTCGACGGTCACTGGAACTCACTTCTGAGCGGGCAAAGGCAACCTACTACCGGAATTGTCGTTCACTACTTCGGAACTGGTTCGACAGCCACCCCAACCAGCCGGCACAGCTCATCACCGATTTTGGCAACATGACAGTCCTCCCGCCGAGCATGGCAAACGAGACCCGGAACGATCCCAAGCTAAGCTTCTCGGATTTCACGGTCGATGTAAGTGTGCCTGGCACACAGCAGCACTGATATGCCGCTAGATGGGTGACTTGAAACTGACCTCGACTCCAGTTCTTCCATACCAAGTACCCCGGCTTCGAGGCACCATTTCAAGGCACGAAAGACAAACTAACTCTGACTGTGATCAACAAAGATCTGACAAAATTCCTGGGTAAGTGTGATCCTCTCAGCCAGCTAAAGAAGTGCTTGAATAATTGTTGACTCTGGTCCATCCACAGCCAAAATAACCAAGCCTCTAGTAGACGAGACAGCACTCGCTATGCCCGCTTCTTTCGGGGAAAGCAAGGGTAAGAAATACCAGACCCTGCGCATCTCAACATTTCCAAAGTAGTGTCAACTGATATTAATCCTTATCGTCGTGCAGAATGGCACTCGGTGCCATTAAGGCACACGACCCTGATCTTCATCGCCCGTGTCTCATCCCGTGTCTTCCTGGGAGAGGAGCTCTGTCGTAACGAGGCATGGCTCAAGATCTCGAGAGAACACGCTTCAACCATGTTCCCAGCAGCCGATGCCCTACGCGTGTACCCCGCTGGCATCATCAGGTCCATCGCCGCCCGGGTCTTGCCCATCTGCAGGGCTGCATCGGCGCAGGTGGCCGAAGCGCGCTCAATTCTCCAGCCAGTGCTGGAAAAGCGCGCGGCTACAAAGGCAGCCGCAGCGGCGGAGGGTAAGAAGCTGGAGTTCAACGATGCGATAGAGTGGTTTGAGAATGCTTCCGCCAAGTCAAAGGTCGACTATGAGCCGGCGGCGATGCAGCTGTTCCTGTCGATTGTGGCCATCCACACCACCTCAGATCTCATGACCCAGGTTATGACAGACTTGGCCGGACACACGGAGGTCATCGAAGACTTGCGCAAAGAAATCAAAGAGGTCCTGTCTGATGGCGGCTGGAAGAAAACGAGCTTGACGAGCATGAAGCTGCTGGACAGTGTCATCAAGGAGAGCCAGCGTCTTAAGCCTATCCAGCTAGGTGAGTCAATCATTGCGATTTTCCCAAGACAAGTGGTTCTAGATGCACACTCCTGTATATAGGGTAGGGATTGCATGGACTTCATGACACTGACAGACTTGTGACACAGCCACAATGCAGCGAAAGGCTACAGCGGACGTCAAGCTCTCCAACGGCACGGTGATTCCCAAGGGAAGTTATCTGGCAGTGTCGACGCACAGTCACTGGTAGGGTCACCATTTCTTGCTGCCCATGAGTAGGAATCAGCACTGACAGAGCATCAAGGGATGATGAAGTATACCCAAACGCAAACGAATGTGAGCGACCTCCTGCAACTAGCCCACCATTTTGAGCATAATTTCCTGCCATATCCGCATGCAATCCCACTTGAATGTGCCTGACTGCCGTACCCAGTCAAATTTGGACAGGCCACGTGCAGAATTCCAAAAGGCCTTGAATCACCCACTTCCATCCTGATTGCCACTATCCAGACTTTGGTAGCTAATCTGAGACAACACAGGGGACGGCTACCGCTTCTACAACATGCGGCGCAGCGGCGAGCCCGGCAAGGAAAACACCTCTCAGCTAGTTTCAACTACACCAGAACACATGGGCTTCGGGCATGGTGCCCACGCCTGCCCAGGCAGGTTCTTCGCGGCTAACGAGGCCAAGATCGCCCTGATCTTCATACTGCTCAACTACGACTGGAAGCTGTCCGAGGGCGGGAAGCCGAAAATCCAAGAGTTCGGCATTGCTCTGAACACCGACGCCACTGTGGAGATTTTGGTCAGAAAGCGCGAGGATGATTTTGATCTGTCGCGAATTGAGTGAGGGGACTAGGAGGATGACCGCATTGTTATAGGAAGAAGAAAAACGAAAAGAAAACCCTACGCACGCAACTTGTATCATCTATATGTCTCCAGGGTACACATCTCTGGGAGGATCCACCTCCCGTACTTACTTACAAACCTCGCCCCTCGGCGAGTGGCCATAGAAAGGACTCTCTACTTACTCACCCATAGATTGAACAGACATACAGACATACCTTTCACATGGTCGAATAGTCACAAATGAAAGAGGGAATGATCAGAGCTATTTCTAGGAGAGTGTAAAATCCTGTTAAACAAAGCCGTTGCAGTAAATTTGACTGACTATTCGTCGAGGAAGAAGCACAACGTGCCGGTGGTTTCTTGTATGTGGTCTACAGGTCACGATCATTCATACGCAAAAGATAAGCAATGAAAAGATGTTTTCTGGAATATATTAGTGACGGTTAAAGATGTATTAACACCTTAAAACCGAGGAAGCCGTCGGTCGAAATGTACTTGAGGAACCCCCCTTTCTCAAGGCAATTCATTACCACCAACACCTCTAGCGACACATGACACACAGAACCAAACAACACCCACCAGTACCTGAAAGCCCAGAAATTAGAAACTCCACACTCAGATAGCGTGGGCTGAAAATGGAAAGCACGGGTGGGAAGGTGATGCACCTTATCAGTTCGCTCAGCCAAGATGTCCAGTCAGTGATCCGAGTGGAGCCTCTTATTAGTGGCGGTTGTGCTTGTCATGCTTCTTCTTCTTGTGGCCCTCAGGCTCCTCGGTCTCTTGCGGGGGCGGAGGGTACTTCTCGGGGTCAAGTTCATGCTTGTCCTCGTCATCGAGACCAACGGCGGCATCGATCTCGTCGACCTGGGCGATCGCCTCGCGCAGCTTGTCGGCCTCGTCGACGGCGATGTCGAATTCCTTGCGCGCCTGGGTCAACTCGGAGTGTTTCATCGTGACGGCACTCTTGGCTCCCTGGAGCTCGGCCTCGGCGGCCTTCTGGCGCTCCGCCAGCGAGGCGATCTCCTGGTTCAGGTCGTCGACTTGCTCGACGGCAGCGTCTCGCTCGAGCTCCGTGTTGTTGGCGTCCGCCTCTGCGTCTCTCTGAACGCGCTCGGCATGCAAGAGCCTGTCCACGGCGATCTTGCGGCGCGCTGCCAGGGCCGCTCGGAGCTCCTCCTCCTTCTCATCGACCTCCTTGCGCTCCTGCTCGTCGAGCCAGGCCTGCTTCTTGGCTTTCGCATCCCGGATCTTCCCTACGATACTGGGAATACCATTGATGATGCCCTCAACGACTTGGCCGGCAGCAATTCCGGCATTTTCGAGGCTGTCTTGCATGTCGTCAGGGACGGTGGGCGGGGTCGTAGCAAGTGGCGGGTCAGCGGGGAGGGCGTGCACTGCTGCTGCAGACAGCAGCACGGCGAGAGCTGTCAGTGAAATCTTCATATTGACTTCTGGTGTGCTTGAGACCAGATGGTGATAGATGTGGGATATGGTATTTCAGGTGATGTGATGAATGTGATTGTCGGTTGATGGAACCTTTGAAGAGAGAACCAAAAAAAAAAAAAAAAAGGGAAACCTGGTGAGATCCAGAGGGGGGCCTCATTGCCGGAGACGCTCAATATAGTTACTTATAGCTGTTCACGACGGCGTCGGGCCCTCATTCTCTCAACAACCTTTTCGTATATCGAGGCTGAATGCCCGGCTGAGGTGCCCGTCGCGGCACGAACCATGAGCTAGAGCATAGGTCAAGACTTATTTACTTTAATACGATGGTATCATTTCCCCGGAAACTATTTTGAGTCCTCAAAACAAGGCCCGGAGGAAAGATGGCGCTAAAAGACTGATAGCCTCGCCTGTGCCCCGTCGTGTTAAGTCAGCCTAGCGGCGGTTCGCTTTGCGATCGCTGCTCGTGGTGGCAGTCGGCCAAATTCACCCTCGTTGGACGAATCAATGCTCTCAGATCAGATTTCTTTTTCTCTCCTACTATTACATCGTCAGAAGAACCTCGTCTACCATTCTGCAAGCAAATGAAAAATGAAAAAGAATCCGAGGTTATATGGCTCATCACTAGAAGTCTATAACCGAGGATATGTAAAAATGGTTGGACAGCAGCAATGACAACCATTTCCAACAATGATTTTCTTCGCAGACAGCGAGCACGTCGCCAACAGCCAAAACTCCTGGAACAATGTCTTCCCATCCGATCGTGCTCTAATATTTTGGTCAGCACGGCGGCTAAGCCGCGCTCCTCGGCACCAACAACCTCTTCTCCATCATCAAGTGCACTCCGCCGATGCATACGAAGTCGCCTCACAACCTCTGAAGGGTTGCGCCGCTAATGTCGACACACTCTAAATCCTTGACGACTCCTCGGCTGCCAGTGCGTCCCAGCATGCTAAGGCAGAACTGATCAATCATATCCAGGAAGGAGGTTCAAGACCTGCTCATCGACTTTATATCCCGGAAACCTCAACTATAGGAATGTGTCAGTGCTTTGAGGTCGTTGAGATAGTGTGGCGAGGGTGCCTGATTAGAAAAGCAGCATTCACTGTAGATAGCTTCATTCACCATAGCCGTAGGGAGGATGTAAGGCCCCGCGCGCTACGCGCCTTCGGCCCCTTCCTCCTTCCCACACACCAGAGACCAGAACCCAATGAAGACTCTCTGAAGCAACTATCGTCTACGTATACTGAAGCCAGACCAACAGATGGTTTATTGTGCTTCGCTGACTGAATTTAGAGACTGGGACTTGACATGCGCGAGCTCTTTGAGCAGTAGTATGGCGAAGGTTTTGAGGCTTGGGCTGCACGAGCTGGGATTGAAAAACAACTGATCGATGATGTAGGAGCCATGAAGTTGTAGATCGCACGAGTTTCTCGAATTTCAGCAAGACTGTCAACTGCGAAACCCACTGCCAATGTCCGCCAATCTCAACCGGCATTTGACCGCCTCATCGCCATCATTTGGGGTACCGGGCGCGGCAACTATTGTGAAATGGCAGTAGTCCCTCGTCGGATCCATGTCCAAGCCTTCCATAGTCTCATAGCGCTCAAGTAGTCTCACGATCACAAAGCCAGCCTCAGTCAGTGCAAACTGCTGGCCTATGAAGAGGCGCGGTCCTCCATTGAAGGGCACGTAACTCCAACCCGATCTTGCCGCCTCCCACCGCTCTGGTACGAACTTATCCGCGTCCTCGCCCCACAAGTCCCTCCGCCGATGCATAACATGTGTGGAGAAGTTGACTTCAGTTCCCACGGGCACGAAAACAGGCATTGTCCCGTCGTGACCACCACCTGTTGGGAGGACTGTGTCTCTCACAGCCACCCTACTGTTGAAGGCGACGATGCTGTGCAGTCGAAGTGTCTCCTTCATGACGTGCTGCAGGAACTGGCAGTTCTTCAGCTTTTGGAAAGTGATATCCCTCGCAACTGCTTTCAAGTCGGATGTGTATTCTCCAAAATTCTCGAGTACCACAGTTCGTAATTTGGCCAGTACCCGTGGGTTACGAACAAGACAGTAGAAGACCCAACTCATCAAGCTCGCCGCAGTGTCGCGGCCCGCCGCGAGAAGACCGAGTACCTGCTCTCTGACCTCGGCCTGATCGGCGCATCTCTCGCGGAGGGTGTCCAAGTAGTCATACTTGCCCTCACGTTTCGACACGTCGGCTAGTCTGATAGCGTCATCCACGAAGTTGTTGAGGATTCCAATGTTTCATGGACTCTTTCAATTCTCTGTTTCGGTACAACCAGTACAGGCTTCTCAGTCGCATTCGGATGCCGAGCGTAGCTTGGACACGCTCAAATGCCAGTGGAAATTGTGCTGGAGGGCTTCGTCATTGTAACGGACAAGCAGAGACTCCGTGCTGTGTCCAAGGAAAAGCTCGGTTGCGCTGCCCAGGTCACTCTCGACACCGTGGCGGGAACATCGACCTCTTGCTACATTGGCACCTTCACTGGTGACTTCCCAACCTTCAGGCTCGCGACAATGAGGGCCCCTCCATCTACCACGCCACGGGTCTTTCGTGCTCATTGGCATCGAACAGGCTGTCATGGTTCTATGACCTGAAAGGCCCTAGTATGACCATAGACACGGCATGCTCGTCAAGCTTGACGGCTTTCCATCTTGGATGCCAAAGCATCCGAGCAGGTGAAGCAGAAATGAGTGTTGTTGCCGGGTGAGTGCCAGAATAGCTCAAAATTTTACCACAGTCGGCAGCGGACAAGTTGGCTTACAACGAGAACCCAGAGCGAATCTCATGTTCAGACCCGACATGTCAATATTGTTGGGTGCAGCCAAAATTCTCTCCCCAGACGGGAAGTCAAAGGTGTGGGATGCCAGTGCCAATGGCTTCTCCCGCGGCGAGGGCTTCAGCGTTCTCATTCTCAAGTCTCTGGACGCAGCCATCCGCGACGGTGACACTATCAGGAGTGTGGTCCTCGCCAGCGCCGCCAACGAGGACGGGCGTACACCAGGCATTTCACTAGCCAGCAGCGAGGCACAGCAGGCCTTGATCCGCACTGTTTACAGGCAAGCCGGTGTCGATCCTGCCGACACAGGGTACCTAGGTACGTCGAAGCCCACGGAACCGGCACGCAGGCAGGAGATCCCCTGGAAGCGAGGGCTATTTTGGCCACTATTGGCCACAATCGGTCGAGCGAGCTGTTCGTGGGCAGCGTGAAGACCAATATCGGCCATCTTGAGGGCGCTGCTGGCGTGGCTCGCGTCATCAAGGCAGCCTTGGTCGTCGAAAGAGGGATAATACCACCTAATTTGTGGTTTGAGAAGTTGAACCCTTCAGATCGAGCTCCCAGAGAACGTCAGAGTACCCACAAAGGCGATGCCATGGCCAACACCGGGGCCGAGAAGAGCCAGCATCACCGTACTCACAGACGGGTCCCGCGAAAACTTAAATAACCCCAAGGTCTTCACCATCTCCTCTAATGACAAAGAGGGAGTCGCCCGCAACGTGGAACGGCTTTCGTCCTACCTCGAAACCAAGCAATCTCTAAAGCTCGACAGAAGATTCCTCAAGAGCCTCGCATATACGCTCTCAAATAAGCGCTCTGCCCTTCCATGGATGTCATACATCGCTGCGTCAACGATATTAGAACTCTGTGAGCGTCTCGTGTCCGCCCTCTCGACCCCAACCCGTTCCTCGAGCACTTCCAACCCTCGCCTGGCCTTTGTTTTCACTGGCCAAGGCGCACAATTGTTCGCCATGGGCAAAGGGCTGGAGATGTTCCCTGCCTATAAGGCGAGTATGGAAGCTTCGGAGAAGATGCTTCGTGACCTTGGGTGCCCTTGGAGCCTCTTCGAGGAGCTGGCCCGCTCTGAGGATGAGTGCAAGCTTCGCAGGACGGATTATAGCCAGCCTGCTTGCACGGCCGTTCAAATTGCCCTCGTAGATTTCTCAGGCACTGGGGGATCCGCCCTGTTGCAGTGGTGGGCCACTCAAGCGGCGAGGTTGCCGCTGCATACGCCGCCGGGCTGATCAGCCACGAGGCCAGCATTAAGGTTGCTTGGCTGCACGGTCAGGTCTCCAAGACTGTCGCTCAGAAGAGCAATATGAGTGGGATTTATGGGTGGGATTGATGCTAGCCGTCAACGCTAGTGGAGAGTCTCTCAAGGACAGGCTTGAGTCTCTGACACAAGGGCGGGCAATCGTCGGCTGCCTCAACAGCCCGTCGGCATGCACGGCGTCTGGCGATGTGGCCGCCGTGGACGAGCTGCAAGAGATACTCAAGAAGGCTCAGGTGCCTTGCACGCGCCTACCAATGCACGTTGCCTACCACTCATTCCACATGGAGACTGTCAGAGGCCAATACGAGGCTGCGCTCGCAGGCATACCTCACATCCCCTCGGAATCGACCATTCCTATGTTCTCTTCCATTACTGGACGTCTGGTTATGCCCGGGGAGATGGGCCCGAACTACTGGGTGGAAAAACTTGGTGCGGCCTGTCAACTTCGCTGGCGCCATGGAGGCATTGCTGAACCACGTTGACAGTGGGTCTAGGCAGTCCCACGAACGGCAGGGCCTTCGAAGATATCTTCATGGAACTATGCCCTCATTCCTTCGAGGCTATGTTCTCGATGTATTCAAGATCGTTGAAGGCAAGTTCAGAGATCTCTCGTATGAGACGATGTTGTGGCGGAAATTCAGCGGCGATGAGACTGCCCTACAGGCTATGGGCAATCTCTGGACAAAAGTCTATCATCTTGACTTGAGCCTCGTGAACGGCACTCCTCCCACCAAAACCCCAAAACCCAAATGCTTGTGGATCTTCCGCCGTACGCCTGGACACACAGCCTCACATTTTGGGACGAGTCCCACTTGTCCAAGGCCTACCGCCTGCGGTCCAAGCCCAGACTGGGTCTCCTCGGCTGCCGTGTTGCAGGTGTGCCTGACCCCACGTGGCAGAATTTCATCCGTTGCACAGAGAATCCGTGGGTTCGTGAGCACAAGGTCCAAGGCAACATCCTCTACCCCGGTGCGGGCTTGCTCGTCATGGCAATAGAGGCTGCGAAGCAGCTCACCGAGGACCAGCACGGCGAACATGAGGTCATTCATAGCTATGAGCTCCACGACGTGGACGTCGTGACTGCGTTGCAGGTGCCGGAAACTAAGAAGGGAATTGAGGTGATGGTCCAACTGCACCCGCGTCGCACCGGAACAAGGGCGGCTCCTTCTGCGACTCTGAATGAGTTCAGTGTGTCCTCGTGGTCTGAAGATGGCCAGAAGTGGACTTTTCATGCCCGCGGTCTGGTCTCCGTCACACTACAGTCCTCACTGACACCCGCCATGCGGCTCCAGCTCGAGCTGGAGCACCAGTCGAGAAAGGCGGCTTTCGAAGCCGCCAAAGAGAAATGCCAAAAGCCAGTCAGGAACTTCCTGTATGACAACGTTGAGACAATCGGAATGGTGTATGGGCCCACGTTCCGGAGCGTCAAAGAATTGTGGGCGGGTAAAGGCTCCAGCTATGGAGTAATTACCGTACCAGACACGAAAGCCACCATGCCTGAAGGATTTGAGTACCCATGTGTTGTTCACCCGGCCACTTTGGACTCTGTGCTCCATCTACTCTTCCCCTCCATCAGCGGCGACGAGCAATCTCTCTCCGAGGCTATAGTACCAGTCTCATTCGACCGCGTCTTCGTCTCTGCTGGACTACCTGCTCTTCCAGGATTTGCCCTGCACGGCATCTCAACAGCTAAGAAGGTTGGCTATACGACCTGGACGTCGGATATTACCGACAGCAATGACGCCTTTTCAACACCTCTCGTTGTGATGAAAGGCGTTGGTCTCGCCTCCGTAGGCGGAAACACAAGTAGCAGCGATGAGAGTCCAGAAACACGCGCCTCTTGTTTCGAACAAGTCTGGCGGGAGGATGTCGACTTATTGGCCCCCGAGCACGTGAAAGAACTTGTGTACCGGAGGACCACCCCCAACGCGGACGACGAGTTTGTGCTTGATATGCTGGAATACGTCTGTTTGGTATACACTCGCCGCTGTCTGGACTGGTTGAGCAGTCCTGAGGGCTTGCAACATAGACCAACCGATGGTTTCTGGAAATGTGAGTATCCGAGTGTGACTTGACTCATGTGTCGATGGACGAAGACTGACCACCTCCTTAGGACACGCTGTAGGGCAAGATGACAGCGGATCATGTTCGCAAGACCGTCGGGCCCAAGGTCCATGGTACCTGGAACCTCCATGATCTACTGCCGCGAGACCTTGATTTCTTCGTTATCCTGAGTTCTCTTCCGGGGGTAATGGGCCACCGTGGGCAAGGCAATTACGGCTGCGGAAAGTAAGTCCACTCTCCCTCACCTCAAGCCTGACTACATGGTACTGACCGCGAGCAGCATTTTCCAGGATCACTTTGCCTCCTACCGGCGCATTCAAGGTCTCCGAGCCATGACCATCGATATCGGCTACCTCCTGTCTGTTGGTTTCGTCGCCGAGCATGACGAGTACGTAGATCACGTCAAAGCCATGGGCCTGAAGGTGATGCACAACAGCGGCCTTCACGGGCTTCTCCATATCGCCATGGAACAAGAACAAGCAGAAAGACAACCACACCATCCCACCCAGATCATGTGTGGCCTGCCCCACAATGAATCTTCCGAAGCCTGATACTGGATCGCCGACGACCGGTTCGCGGCGCTCCGCAGCTGGAGCCAGCACCACTTGAACTCGAGCTCCAACGCCGGCGGCGACATCACACTGCGCGAGGAGCTCAGCCGCTGCGGCCGGGAGGATATGGCGGCGGCGACTGACCTGATCACCAGGGCGCTGATGGGGAGACTTGCGAGGTTGATGATGATGCCGGAGAGTGACGTGGACGAGGGCAAGCCCCTGAGCGCGTGCGGCGTCGACAGCCTGGTGGCGGTTGAAGTGCGCAACTGCCATGTGGGTAGCTAGTGAGACTGGCGTCGACGTCAGTGTTTCTGACCTCATGGCGAGTATGCCCATGAGGGCGTTGGCAGGAGATCTGGCCGGGAAGTGCAAGCTTTTGAAGCAGTGATGGTGCCCAGGCGGTGGCTCCGGATTTTGAAGCTGGTGTGGCTTTTGTTCTCTTGTCAGCACAAGTCGCCATATGTATAGGCTGAAGGCATGGCGATATATCCCACGTTGTTCTATTTTAATCGATGCGAATCCATCATGCTCAGCACCGAAACTTCGCTGTCTGGACGGATAACGTTGTTTTCGACAATGCTGGCTTTTCCATGTGGCGACACAATTATTAGAAATGCCGTAGAAGCAGGTCACCAACCTGCCATGAGCCAAACAGTCGACATACAGATTTCAAAGATTCTTATACAATGCAGAGTTGCACAGTTGGGTCCTTTCCTTGCGCGTCTGAGACGCCTTAGTGATGAAACCTGGAGCAGCCGTTCCTCGGCGACAAGAATCGTCAGAGCAGGCGACTCAGCAGGCAGCACTGCATCTATCTTGGTAGGGAACATTGAACCACATATTACGGATCGCAAGGGTGACCAAGAGGTGGCAGCTATCAGGGACGTTTTCCAACCGTAAGGAAGCTACCGATGAGGATGTAAGAACATTACCACTAGCACCTGTATGCCCCATTTGAACAGTCTCTGCTCTCTGAGGCCTCAAAATGTTAACCACAACATCCCACCAACACACGAGAAAAAAACGCGGCTGAAGCGGGCGGGCAGGGCCCAACACCAGAGGTTCTCCAGGGACCCCCGCGGGGTGAGACATGCATTGGGTAATGGCTTAAGCAGAAACAAACATTGGCAGCAGCAGTGGTACCCAATGAAGGGGATCCCGCCGCGCCCGCCACGCGAAGGTGTGGGCGGTGGTCCTGCATGAGTGCGGTCTCCCAGACTGGCCGGAAGGGGAGAGAGACTTGACGGAAGAGTATAACTGCATACATAGTGCAGTGCGGTGGAGATACTTAGGCCCGGCCCCCATGTACCTTGCATAGTACTATGGTATGCGGGATGATGTGGTGGAGGGAATGGGGTCCTTGTTGGTCGGTCATCGGACGGGTATGAATGGGATATTGTGCATGATTTGACCTCGTTCCTGTGTCCGCCATTCAAGCCACCTCCGAACCTTGCCCAAGATCCTGCGGTCGCCTGTCTGGCTTTCCTTTTGTTTTACTTTGCTTTTGCCCCTCCCCCAGGTCCCGGGAGACATATCCCAGGTCCTCGATCAAGATCGATCCGAGGAAGGACCTGTTGCTTTTGTCCCCTTTTCACGCTCTTCCCACCGGCGTTGATGAAGATCCTGACGTGAGAACAAGTCTCTTTCCCGCGAGATGTGCCCAGTCAGAGATCAGTTATCGTCATCGCCCATCATCTGGCAGAGACAAAAGAAACACTGCAGTCGTCTTTCCTCTTCCCCAGGATCTTTGCAGGGTTTAGGTCCCGAGCTTCATTTCTCCACGGCCTCTTTCATCCTCAGCTTAATGGCGGGGGACGGGGAAACGCCTCGACAGCCCGAGTCCGCCGCCCCCAAAAAGCTGCCTGTCTCGGTGCCAAGCGACGCGAAGGGCGGCGGCAGCGAAACCTTCGATTGGAGGGCTGATCAGGTACATGCATGGGTACATAAATAGATACGTAGCTACAAGGATACGTACCCGAGGTAGCCATCCGTACCTGTCTCAGGTGAAGCAGTGCCTTTTGGGGGGGGGGGGAGAAAGTTGAGAGCCCCACCCGTCAACCATCCATCTATCAATCAATCAATCACCTTGCCACCATGCCAACCTGCCTGCCTGCGTGTGTGCTGGGCACAACTGGCACACGGGGCAGGCACCTTGATGAGTCGCCGTACGCTGTTGCGTAAGAAATGCCGCCTCCTCATTTTGGTCGTCGTCTGTCAATGAGAGAGGCGTACGATGTCTTTACGCATGTGTGTCTGTGCCTATGTCTGTGTTTGGATGAGCTCGCTTGTCGCGGATGCGACCTTCTCTTGTCGGGTCTGCTACCGATGACGTGCCTCATTCGGCCAAGCTACCGGCGCTGCAAAGCAGTGATGGTGCACTTTTAACCACGCACAGCCAGTCGCACAAGGTCACGCAGAAATGCCGCCCCCTCATCGTGTCTCTGGGCTTGCTTCACATTCTCCAACCATGACTGACTATTGCCACTGTTCAGAATGTGATCAAGTGAGAAGTTATTTAGCACAAAATTGAACATCCGGGAGGCCGGATGGTGGCCACCGATGCAAGGGGGACCGGGTCGGCCGCATACTGTCGCTAGCAGCAAAATGAACCCGGCTAGTTCAATGTTGGAAAGATGGTTTAGGATTTTTCTACCTTCCTAGTAAAGCCCATGTCTCTACTTGTTCCCGTCGCTTATACCTATGCAGGTATTTGGATGACGTTTTGTAATCCATATGATTGACACTCAAGTAACTGCCTCACTTTTCTCGCTATCAACGCCACAAAAAGGTTTGTAATGTCATACAATTCTGAAAGTCTGTTAATGTTGTTCCGGTACTATGTCATGCCGACAAGTCCGACCATATGCCCTGGTCAGGAGCTTCTTGTCCATCAATCATTTCTACCACCCTCTGTCTTCAACCAGGCTGGTGAATTTCAACCGCTGCTCCGAGCAGGGCTGCAAGACTTCCTTCAGAATCGGAACCCACCATTTCTCACTGGTTCGGAACTTGTGACAAAGCCTCAGCGCGAAAGCATATTCTGCATACTCTGGGAAGAAGCCGCTCCTCTCCCAGTCAACAATACCTGTGATCTTTCCGTCTTTAACCATAATGTTGCGCGGCGAAAGATCCCCATGGGTCAGTACAAACTTCCCCGAGGATTTGCGACGCTCCTTCTCGAGCCATCGCGGCCATTTCCAGTGAGCCAACCCGAAAAAGCCGACGGGGACTCGCTCAACACACCAGTTGTCGAAAGCCTCTTCGCTTTCAAATGGTCCACAATATGTTGTGGGAAGACGATCAAAGACGTTCCGTGTGGGCTTGTTGTTTACACGTCCAATGTAGGGTTTTGTACAGGCACGCATGCGAGTAATCTGCTCACGAAGTTGCGAAACCATGCTGGCCTTCTCGGTATCACTGAGATCGTCCCAGACATCCATAAGAGGCACGCCCGGGACCAAATCGCTGAGCATGGCGCATCCAACAGGCCTGTCTGGATCATCTCTGTATATGTCGTAGAAACGGTGTACTTTAGGGGCCAGCACACCGTTTGTCGCGGCGTAATGCATCATGTCGCCCTCGGTCCGGTTGCTTCCTTTTGGATTTTGACGATGGGGGGCCATTATCTTGATGGCTATTGTTTCTCCCGAGGGTATCTTGTGCTTTATCACACGTCGGCCAAAAAATTTGTAAATCTCGTCACCGTAGAGGGGCTCAGCGAGATGAATCGCGTCTGCTAGTTCCGAAAGCTCTGGGGGTTGAGCACCCTCCTCTGTACTAGTGACAGTGTCGCCCATTGTGCAAGTGTACAGTTGAATTGCAGGTTTTAATGGACATCGCCATTCACAAGCACTCTGTCAGACAGGTGCAGCGCGTGATAGAACGTCCTCGTCTTCAATACCTGGTGTTGTTGCGGTTGTCGAATCTCCAGCAATGTGGCCCCGTACTGCTCGGCGGCTAATAAGATGAGTCCCACAATTCCCTCTCCCGGCATGGAAGCAAGCGATCGGTTTTGAGCGCCGAGTCCATACTGCACTTGTTGGTTCTTCAGAGACCCCCTTGGCCTCTACTTTGGAGTCTGGCGCCAAATCCATGAATATCCGCAGGTCCTGGCACGACTTGAAGCACTGTTGTTATTGACAAGTCTAGTATCACCTAGACGCGCGGCAAACTACACGTACCGAAAAGAGTATCACAAAGCACTTAATAACTTTACAAATCAAATCAGGAAACCAAATAGAGGGTTTCTAACAGCTTATTCGATTAAAGGTATATTTGTAGTAAGTATGTGTATTAAGGAGAAGCTATTTAGTATTATAGGTAGCCTAGCTGGTATTCTAGTTAGTAAACTTGCTTAGTTAGCCCCTTAATATACCCCTTACCCTAAAATTATATAGCTATTCTTAATATATATATAACTAAAAAGGTATCTAGAATATAAGAAAAAGCGTTTAATATATAACTAAAAAGGTATTTAAAATATAAGGAAAAGTATTTAATA